>ML102979.1:0-41927 GCA_003697995.1 Taxidea taxus jeffersonii
TAACATTCCCTTGTATGTATGGACCACATCTTCTTTAGCCATTCATCTGTTGAAGGGCATCTCAGCTTTTTCCACAATTTGATGATTGTGGCCATTGCTGCCATGAACATTGGGGTACAGATGGCCCTTCTTTTCACTACCTCTGTATCTTTGGGGTAAATACCCAATAGTGCAATTGCCAGGACCAGGTAGTTCTATTTTTAATTTTTTGAGGAGCCTCCACACTGTTTTCCGAAGTGGCTACACCAACTTGCATTCCCATCAACAGTGTAAGATCATTCTCCCCTTTCTCCACAGTCTCTTCAGCATTTCTTTTTTTTTTAAATTTAAATATTTTCTTTATTTATTTCACAGAGATAGGCAGAGAGAGAGGGAAGCAGGCTCCCTGCTGAGCAGAGAGCCCGATGCGGGGCTCCATCCCAGGAGCCTGGGATCATGACTTGAGCTGAAGGCAAAGGCTTTAACCTACTGAGCCACCCAGGCGCCCCTCTCTTCAATTCTTGTTTCTTGTCTTATCAATGTTTGTCATTCTATCTGGTGTAAGGTGGTATCTCGATATGGTTTTGATTTGATTTTCCCTGATGGCTAATGATGTTGAATATTTTTTCATGCGTCTGTTAGCCATCTGTATGTCTTCTCCGGAGAAGTGTCTGTTCATGTCTTCTGACCATTTTTTTACTTGATTATTTGTTTTTTTGGGCGTTGGATTTAAGAAGTTCTTTATAGATCTTGGATATCCGCCCTTTATCTGTAGTGTCATGTGCAAATGTTCGGGTTGTCTCTTTGTTTTGCTGTTGCCTTTGTAGTGCAGAGGTTTTATCTTGATGAAGTCCCACAAGTTCATTTTCACTTTTGTTTCCCTTGTCTTTGGAGACGGGTTTTGAAAGAAGTTGCTGTGGTTGATGTTGAAGAGGTTACTGCCTACGTTCTGCTCTAGGATTCTGATGGATTTTAAAAACATGCTTCCTTTTCCTTGCACTATCTGACCTCCATTATAAATTTTCTTGAACTGATTTGTCACCTAAAATTTAGACAGCAAAATACCACATCTAGGTATGAGAGCTCAGAAAACCTCACCTCAAATCTGGACTCTGGCCATTAACAGCCTCTTTCCTTTCTCTGTACAGGAGGCCATGAGGATGCTGCTGGGCAGGGCAGTATTGTCCTTAGAATTAAAGATGACAACAAATGTAAAATGTACATAAAGCAAAGGGATTAGGACAGATTAATCTTCACAAATGGGATTCATCTTCCCTTTCACTTTCCACTCTCCCCCCCGAGGATGCCCTTTTGAAAGATTCCAGGAGAAACTTCCTTTCTCACTGTCCCTGCTACTGATAGCCACCTGACCTGCCAGGCTGCCTCTGCTGCTTGTCTCATTCATAGATGGAGAGGGTAGGAGTGGGAGAACAGAACAGGAGGAATGAAGACTAATCCTGAGGCCTACAGAAGTGGATGGGAACGCGACTCACTCCTATGCTAATGGAGTTGGGGGAAATACGCTGCTCCCCCTGCACCTCACTTACAAGTGGGAGGGGTTACTTTGCCTCACAAGCAGGAAATAGTCTTCACTGCCCGCCTCATGCATGAGGTTATGAGAAGCCATCCACATCCTTCATTTTTCTGCCACCATGTACATCATACACCTGGATTGAGGTCTAAGACCTATCTTGCTAGAGGCCCAACTGTTTTTTTAGGCAAGGTGGACTTGTCTCTTAGTTACAGTGGGCATAGTGACTAGGGCTGCAAATGCTTTTAGGAGCCACAGAAATGTTTTAATTGCTTTTGAAATAAGAAGGAAAAAGTGGTTTCTGAGGTAAAAAAACATCCTGTTTTAATACATGCTAGTAACATGTTAATCTTTATACCAAAAATAGTCATGAAATATAATTTTTGATTTTTGCTTTTATTTTGGAGGGAGGTTCCTACAAAGACAAAGGTATGAGGGTCCATGAAAGTTACAATGTGGCCTAGTGGTCAAATTTCATTACTCTTTTTTCTGTTTCTGACCTGGTAGAATCAAACCTGCAATCTTGACAGAGTCTGCTCAGTAGCACCAACCTCTCCCATGTGGGAAGGCAGATTAAGAGATATTGATTTTAACCTAGGAATTGTTTCTACTGGATTCATACTAGACATCCCTAGTGGCCATTAACAAAGCCATCCTTTGCCCATTAACAAAGCTAACTGTTAGGCTTTTCCTTTTTGCTTTAGTTATTATTTTAATCTCATCTATCAATTTACTGTGTCTGTGTTACATCAAGTTAAAGCTGGTAGACAATAGAGATGTCTTAGTTCTCCATAATCTCCAAAGATTTTCCCAGCTGGTTACAACCTACTTTATTCTGGGTTTGTTTGTTTGTTTTTTTCCCTACATTTCCCTTTGGAATTATTTGGACCTAATTTATTTCCATTAGAAAATGAAGATTTGTTTAGAAACTGAATTTTTTTATGTGTTTAAATTTTTTTAGACAAACACAAGATAGTTTGTACAATTAAATCTATTTTGCCCTCCCTCATTTTCTCTGTGTGGGTCACTGTCATGACCATTTGGGGACCAGCCTCCTTGGAATTGTCCTCAGAAGTACATTAATCCCTATCATCAAAGTTTTAATTTTTCTTTTTCAGTGTTCCAAGATTCATTGTTTATGCACCACACCTAGTGCTCTATGCAATACATGCCCTCCTTAATACCCAGCACTGGGCTAACCTATCCTCCTACCACCCCCTCCTTTCCAAAACCCTCAGTTTGTTTCTCAGAGTCCATAGTCTCTCGTGCTTCATCTCCCCCTAGATTTACCCCAATTCACTTTTCCTTTCCTTCTCCTAACGTCCTCTGAGTTATTCCTTATGCTCCACAAGTAAGCAAAACCATATGATAATTGATTCTCTCTACTTAACTTATTTCACTCAGCATAATCTCTTCCCAGTCCCATCCAGGTTGATACAAAAGTTGGGTAATCATCCTTTCTGATGGAGGCATAATACTCCATAGTGTATATGGACCACATCTACTTTATCCATTTGGGTGTTGAAGGGCATCTTGGTTCTTTCCACAGTTTGGTGATTGTGGCCATTGTTGCTATGAACATTGGGGTACAGATGGCCCTTCTTTTCACTGTATCTGTACCTTTGGGGTAAAAACCTAGTAGAGCAGTTGCAGGATCATAGGGTAACTCTATTTTTAATTTCTTAAGGAATCTCCACACTGTTTTCCAAAGTGGCTGCACCAGCTTGTGTTCCCACCAACAGTGTGAGAGGGTTCCCCTTTCTCCACATCCTCTCAGAAGATCTAACATGTAAATATTTATGCCCCCAGAATGGGGCCAACTACACAATTACACAAGCCAACTAGCTAACTGTTAATCAAAATGAAGAGTTATATTGATATGAATACATTAATTGTAGGGATCTTAACATGCCACTCTCAGTAATAGCAGATAATCTAAGCAGAAAATCAACAAAGAAACAAGAGCTTTGAATGACACATTGGACCAGATGGACCTCACAGATATATACAGAACATTCCACCCTAAAACAACAGAATACTCATTCTTCTCATGTGCATTGGAACTTTCTCCAGAATAGACCACATACTGGGTCACAAATCAGGGCTCAACCGATACCAAAAGATTGAGATTATTCCCTGCATATTCTCAGACCACAATGCTTTGACAGTGGAACTCAGCCACAAGAAAAAGTTTGGAAGGAATTCAAAGACTTGGAAGCGAAAGATCATCCTGCTCAAGAATGTTTGGATCAACCAGGCAATCAAGGAAGAACTTTAACAATTAATAGAAACCAATGAGAATGAAGACACATTGGTCCAAAACCTATGGGATATGGCAAAGGCAGTCCTAAGGGAAATACATATTCAGTAGAACCTGAGATTTTTAGAATCAACCAGGAGTTGTACAAATATAAGACCTTGGCTTCAAAAAAGGAAACTCAGTTGTAGCCATACTTCTCATAGTATATTCTGGCTCTAAGTCACGGAAATCTATTGAAGGTATCTTGTACCACAATTCTAAAGCATCTGACCACAATTTGTTGAGTGTTTACATAGTTTAAGCTGCCATGTTTGAGCTCAGAGGTCATAAGACAGACCCAGTTCTTCAGAATGGTGCAGTGCAATATTTGATAGTGGTTATGGTCTGAATTATGTCTCCCCTGAATTCTTATGTTGCAGTCTTAACCCCCAGCACTGAATGTGACCTTTTTGGAAGTAGGATCACTGTAGATGTCATTAGTTAAGATGAGGTCATAAGGATAGCCCCAAATCTAACTATGTCTTTATTACAGGTCAAATTCGGACACAGAGACAAGCACACAAGGAAATGCCATGTGAAGATGAAGGCAGAGATTAGGGTGCTACATCTAGAATCCAAGCTATGTCCAAGATTTCCAGCAAACCACTAAAAGCTGGGAAAGAGCATGACTAGATTTTCTCTCTCAGTTCTCAGAAGGAACTAACCCTGCAATATACCTTACTATTAGATTTCTAGCCTCCAGAACTGTGAGACAACAGATTTCTGTTGCTTAAGCCACTCAGTGCAGGGTACATTGTTAGGGAAGTTGTAGGAAACCTACACAGGAACTAACTGAACCCCTCACATAAATGACAAATAATTATTACCAAGCAAACATGAGCTTGTCAAGAGACACATCTTCTACAGAAAGAAGTATGTAAAAAGACACAAAAGTGCAAACCCCTAGTCAATATTTCCACTCCGAAATGAGAATTGTCTTTTAAAACTTACGAGGGAAAGTTCCATTTTGGTTTTGCTCATCCTCACTGGAAGAGAAGGAAGTTGGATTTTTCCATTAACACTTCACCCTGCCTTTCTCTCCAGCCTGGGTGGTGACCGTGTGGCTGTCAGCCCTCTTCACACCACTCAGTTGTGGTCAGGGTTGGTCTGCGGTGCTGCGTTTGGTGTGGGCCTTTCAACAGACTCATTTATTGGCAGATATCCTTCTACCACAGAGAATTTTTTGACCAGGTTGTGGCAATTTGCAATACAAGGATAAACATAAAGGGAACTCTCTGTACTTTTTCATTGTAGAAATAGTCAATATTTAGTACTTAAATGATACAATGTACTCTCCTCTGAATTGCTCTGTGGGGAGCTATTTTAAAATATGATATCTAGGTCCCCAAATAGACAGAACATAATGGCTTTTGATCAACTCTGAAGCTGAAAGAACACTTTGTGGAGCCTTATAGCATCAGAAGTAGACTGGTAACATTCCCCATCCCAATATATCAATGATGATAGAACCTGAAAAGTTTCTGAAAACAAACCTTCCCCTATCTTAACATAGAATTTTTGAACATCCTATGGGGATGTCCATCTTACATAGCCATCCATGATAATACAGGCAGAAAAAAGTAGTATAGTTAAATAAGAGGGATGGTCAGAATAGGGATGAAATATATACAAACCCAGATCTACAACCAACAGCCTGAAAAGCTATTTATGACAAAGGGCCAGTCTTAGACTAACCAAGAAGACAGGGTGAGGTTAGACAACTTCTGTTATTCAAGGAAAGAGACAGCTAAGGGACAGGTACTCAGAATTCATTCATTCATTCACTCATTCATTCATTTATTCATTTGCTTGCTCACTTACTCATTCAACACTACCAAATATATATAAATGTGGGTAACAAATGCACTTGGGCCTTGTCTCATATTGTCATCAGAGGCTGTAGGAGAGGAGGTAACACAAAATTATGCCAGTATAGTACAATGGAAGAGAGAAACTCATATTATCTTAGTTATGGAAATGCCCCTAGATTTGCCCTAGACTTTCAGGAACCAACTCCTGTTTCACTAGTTACAACCTCTATCATTTCAGACTCCATGGGATACAGGTTACATGGAATAGAAATTTCCAGATACCTGACACGTGATAAAGTACTTCCCAAACTGAAATATACTCAACATATTTTTTTAAAGATTTTATTTATTCATTTGAGAGAGAGACAGGCAGAGATAACAAGAGAGAGCACGAGTGGGGAGGAGAGGATGAAGCAAGCTCCCTGCTGAGCAAGAAACCTGATGTGAGGCGACCCTGGGATCATGACCTGGGCTGAAGGCAGTGGTTTAACTGACTAAGCCACCCAGGTGCCCCCATACTCAACATATTTGAATCTTTCTTTGTGACTCAGAAAGCCAAGACTAGGGGCGCCTGGGTGGCTCAGTGGGTTAAGCCGCTGCCTTCGGCTCAGGTCATGATCTCAGGGTCCTGGGATCGAGTCCCGCATCAGGCTCTCTGCTCAGCCGGGAGCCTGCTTCCTCCTCTCTCCCTGCCTGCCTCTCTGCCTACTTGTGATCTGTCTCTGTCAAGTAAATAAATAAAATCTTAAAAAAAAAAAAAAAAAAAAAGAAAGCCAAGACTAGGAAAACACTGCTTAACAGTGGGTTCATTGCCTTTGCTACCTGGTTCTCAGAAGAACTTAGTGATAAAATGGAAAGGAAAATGACATTCTTTCATTTAAAGTGCTCAGGAAAATTTAGAGTTTAGTGCATTTTTTTCTCCTGATTCTTTTCATTCATGACTCATCCCTCTCAGCTAATCCATCAGTAGATCTTAAGGATTCTCGCTGGGAAGCACATCCCAGATTCTAAATATTTCTCCACCCGCACTGCAACCACTCTATCCTCGGACACCATCATTTTGCACCAGACTACTGTGTTAGCTGCCTTCACTATTACCACCCCTGCCCTAGCAATGCACTACAGAGTGGGCTTTTAAAACCATATATCATATCATATCAGCCCTCGGTTATAATCTTTATAGCTCTTCATCAAGTTAGAATATCCTTGGAATATTCTAGACAGAAGTCTAGATAGAATACACTGGGGCATGCAAAGCTCTACATGATCTAGTCCCAGCCTGCCTTTCTAACTTTTGTGACACAAGCTTCTCCCTTACTGAACTGTCATTCTGTTCCTTCATACACACATTATTACCTCAGGGCTTTTCTGTTAGCTGGTTTCTCTTCCCCTAGCTCTCGAAGGGATTGCTCTTGTCATTTGGGTCTCAGCTTAGGGGTAACTTCTTCAGGGAGATTTACCTGATCCCTCAATACCAAAATAGTCACCAGGGTACTGTCCCATCACCACCTTCTACTTTGCGTAGCACTTACCCCTCTCTGCTGTATTTCTTATTCATTTTTTTTCTGCCCTTTTCACAGAACTCTAAGTTCTATGGCAGTGAAAATCTTGTCCTGTCTTGATCACTGTGCCCCAGGACCTTGCACATCCCAGGCCCTCAACTGCCATTTGTTGAATGACTAAATGTGCTCCTGTTTTACTGTTTGCTAAGAATATGGAGTCAGTTATTTCCATGGAGCTTAAGTTATGCTGAAGTTACTCTATTTACTGAGTACATTAAGGAAGACAGGAAAAAAGCCTGGAGCTGCCCAGCTAGGCCAACAGAGACCGAAGAGTTACTCAGATGTCAGAGGCCCAGTGACCCAAGACTGGACTCCCCCTCAGCCTCAACTCACCCCTCTGGTGCTCAGAAACTTATCTACCCTCTTTGTTTCTAGAGTTCCTGCTACTCTTGATGACGCCTTTTGGGAGTCTTCTATTTGACCTCCCTGAGTGAGAACTGATTAGGACCCTGCTGTTGATGGAGCTGCTGATTCAAGAGTTTCAAAGGCCACTGTCTCACCTCACGGAGGCTTAAGGTTAGTGTTCAGCCTCCATGAAAACAGCTGAGGCCAGGATGACAGGGATTGTGTGGAGAGAGGAAACTCCAAAAAGGGGTGGGTGTGGGTGATGCAGCCATTCTGAGCCTTCCCAAAGAGGAAAATATTGTCAAGCAACTCTCCTGTCTGCAGAATATATTGAAAGTTCTAAAATATATAAACATAAAAATGGATGATGAGACCAGGGACTGACCAAATTCCCAAAGGATAAGGCAAATATATTCTGAGGACACATCCTAATTCTGATCATTTCCCCCAAATTTGTCATCAAAATGTGCAAGCTTTAACAATATTTTATTTTCTTAATAAAGTAAGTTGTTTTTTAATAAAATAAGTTGTTTGCAAAATATTTAACTACCAATCATAAATTGCCCTCATATAAAAATATGGTCAGCTGCAAACTTGAAGAAAATGGATATAGAATTTCTTGCAGACTGAAACAACAGTGCTAAATTTTAAGTGTTTTCAGTTTAGGAAAATGGTGCATTTGTTTTTAAAGATTTATTTCAATGTAACCTCAGTGGAGAGCGGTTTGGCACAGCATTTCTCAATAAATTAGTATATGTGAGCAAAACTGTATCTATAAGAATATTCACTGCATAATGATTTGTAGTAGCAAAAGTCTAGAAATAGCCTATAATCTTATAAATAAGGGACAGATTAAATAAATTATAGTACATTCCTAAAACAGAATACTCTGCAGCTATAAAAAAAAGTGAATCTATGTATGTGGATACTGAAAAAAATCTCCAAATATATGGTTAAGAAGTGGAAAAGCAAGGCGTAGAAATGAGGATGCCATACAGTTATTTATGTGGAAAGAAAATGTGGCTTCTTAAGAGAGAAAAAGCTGCTTGGGGTGGGAGAGACACTTACTTTTAATCTACAAGCTTTTTCATTATTCAATTTATTAAAATCCAAATCATATATTGCTTAGAAATAGAAAAAAAAGAGGACCTCATTTTCATACTGAGCAAAAAAAAAAAAAAAAGTATAGTACTGGCTTTCCACTGAGTTTAAAACAAAGAAAGAGAAAAATCTGAATATTAAGTATTTCTTACACTGAGAAAAATTAGCCTGTCAGTACCTAAAGAATACACTCATTCTCTGCCATTTTGCCTATTCTGTTGATATAGTTTATAATAGGAAGGGCTTAGAAATAGAAAATCCCTAAGTACAGTATAAAGATGAAAAGCATTTGCAATATAGGAAAGTGCCTAATACCAAAGTGTGTGTTCCCAGAAGAAGAACCAGTTAGACATGGACTCTAATCATGTCATTGGGCCCTCTAGGGCATTTGTACGTGTGCACAAAACAAATTATATAATACCCCAATTAATGTAAAGAATGCCGTGCAATGATTCTCTCCTTGAGCTATTACAACAGAATAAATAGATGAGATGTTGGGCTTTACACAACTTGCATGACCTTCATCTTTTCTCCTCTGCTCCAATACTTACTTGTATTATCTTTGATGTTACTTAATGAGATAAGACATGGCATTACGGAGAAATTCATATTTCCAGTTAGGATAGCATTGTAAATTTACGATTTTAAACACCCCGGATCTTTCATACATGTAACAAGGTTGGATTTTTACAAAAGAGAAATTAAAATACATAGGTATGATTTTAAAATATAAAAATATGCTAGACATTTTCACAGAACAGAAGAGGGGCATCCATTAAATAGAGAAAAGATGAGCTGAAGTTGAGAGACTTGGTCTGGGGATCTTGGAGGCTCTAGTCTGGAAGCTGGCATTTCGAAGCTTATGGGACAATGGGAATTAAAACGGTCTCATGTAAGGTTGAGGGAAATAAAACTGAAGCCCAGCTTACTTTCTAACATCAGAGGCTGGGATGGATTGGCCTCACCTGTGAAGGAGGCTAAAATAAAACTATTTGCTACCATTATCTTTGGCTACAGCTTCTAATACGCCATGTGCATGGGGAGACAGGATGCAGAAAGAGAGCCTCCATGCCAGCAACGGCACTCAGCTGTTTACCAGCTTGGGGAATGCAGGTGAAATTATTTTCAATATTTTCCAGCATAAGATGCCCTGAATATCCAAGAGCAGCCTGAATCAGAATTCTGGGTCCTGAGGAAAAGAGTGGTGGCAACCACGAAGCCAGTAATCAATGCTGGAGGGTTGCTAAAAGGGAAGAAGGAAAAAAATGCTGTTGCTCAAGATGAGCTTTCAAATAGACATTCCACACATAAGAGGACTCCAGATGCCAACAAAGTCAGCAATTTGGAGATCAGTTTATCTAAGGACAAAGACAGTGTGCCCATCTGAATATTAGCTTAAATTTAGTGTATGAAGGATGCTCGAAGAAAGGGAGAATACCTCTTCCCTAAAATACTAAACAGAAACAGTCAAACAGAGAATTAGTAAATTAAAGCACCGTCCTAAGGAATTGATCTATAGTGCAGTACAGAGAGAAGAAACAGCCTGAAAAATGTAAAAGTGGCTGAGAGACATGGAGGCTGCAACATATCTATCAGAGGCCCCAGGAGAAGGGATTACAAAAAAATGAGAGAGAACAACATTCCAAGGGGAAATGGCAGAAGATATCATCCAGAATTAAAGAAATACTTGCCTTTTCAGATTTAAAGTGTACATACAGGACTGAGATAAATAAATAAATGAGCCACAAAAATCCAGACCCAGAAATTGACTTGATATTTTATGTCAAGTGTAAAAAGAAAAAAAAGTATAAATTACCAGATAGAGAAGATAGATAACAATCAGAATAAAAGTGGATTTCTATCAGCAACGATAGATGTTAAAAAGCAATGGGATAGATGGATTCTGGGAAGACTGTGGATTCAGAAGCAGGATAAGTCTTTTTCTCCATGTAGAAAACAACAGTGCTGGCAGAATACGTATATTCAACTATTTTGGAAACTTGGAGTCTGTTAAAGCCTTGCCAATTTCCGGGGGGAGTGTTCCCACTGTGTGATGATATAATTGGTACAGCCTCTGTAGAAAACAGTATGTCAGTTCCTGAAAAAATGTACCATATGGTCTAGCAATTCTACTTCTAAGTATAAATTGATGGGCGTCTGGGTGGCTCAGTCAGTTAAGTGACCGACTCTTGATTTTGGCTCAGGTCATGATCTCAGGGTTGTGGGAGCGAGCCCTGCCCTTTACTGGACTCCACACCAAGCAGGGAGTCTGCTTGAGATTCTCTCCCTCTTTCTCTGCCCCTTCCCGACCCCATCCGCTTACAGTGCTCTCTCTTTCTCTGTCTAAAAAAAATAAAAATTTAAAAATATTGAAAGCAGGGTCTCAAAGAGATATTTATACATCTATGTTCACAGAAGTATTATTTACAATATTGAAAATGTGGAGATAATCCAAGCATCCATCAATGGATAAACACAATTCAGTAAACACATACAATGGAATATTATTCAGTCTTAAAAAGGAAGGAAATTCTGATACATACTACAACATGGGTGAATCTTGAGGACATTACACTAAGTGAAATAAGCCTGTCAGAAAAGAACAAATACCTCCAATAGTTAAAATCATAGAGACAGAAAGTAGAATGGTGATTGTCAAGGGCTGCCAGAGAGGTAATAGGAAGTTATTATTTAATGGGTACAGTTTCATATTCTGGAGCTGGATGGTGGTGATGGTCGCACAACAATATGAATGTACTTAATACCACTGAACTTACACCTAAACATGGTGAACATATTAAATTTTACGTTAAGTATATTTTATCACAATAAGAAATATTGTAAAGGGAAAAAAAGCAATTGGATATTTTCAAAGCACTAATAAAAATAACTGCCAATGTAAATTTTATAATCAGTGAATCTCTGCTTCAAGAGTAAGATATAAAGTGTAACATTTGACCGAATACTCATAAGGGTTGCTGATAAACCACAGATCAATGTGCATCATACACAGAAAAAGAAACCCAGAATAAAGACAGGAAATATAAAGAATAAGGCCATCTGTGCAAATTCTCACAATACATTAGTGTGACAGATTGCATCTGTCAAGCATGGTCATGGCAACACTTAGTTGCCTGTTGCAACAGTCCTTGCTATTAGAGAACCTTGCCATACCTCCACCAAGAGACTGAGTCTATGTTCCTGCCCTTGAACCTGAGGAGATCTTGTGGCCACCTTCATGGGGAGGGAACAGGAGAAGGGGCACTGTGTGACTTCTGAGGTATAATAGGGCTTCTGCAGGGTTGTTTTCCTCTTGGGGACTTGCCCTGGGAACCCAGCTACCATGCTGTGGGGAAGCCCAAACTAGCCTATACCAAGAAGCCACATGGAAAGGAAAACAGAGAGAAACTGATGATCCCATCCAACAGCCAGATTCCAAAGGAGGCCTTAAACAGTATGAAACAATGACACACTATCTCTAATTTGCCCTGCTCCAATTCCTGACCCAGAACATCTGTGAGCATAATACTGAATTTGGTTCTTTATGTCACTAAGTTTTAGAGAAATTTGTCACAGAGCTATATGGACTGGAACAGTTAGCATTGTTAACTGTTGACTGTTAAAAAGATTTTGGTAACTACTACCAATGATAAAACAGTAAGGAAAATTGAGAAAGTAGAAGTTATTTAGTAGACAAGTTTCTTGCTTGATTTGGGAGAAGGGTAAAGATGTTTAATAAATTTAGACTGATGATATTTTATTTTTAAAGATTTTATTTAAGAGAGAGAGAATGAGAGACAGAGCACAAGAGGGAGGAGGATCAGAGGCAGAAGCAGACTCCTTGCTGAGCAGAGTTTCCCAATACAGCACTAGATCCTGGGACTCCAGGATCATGACCTGAACCAAAGGCAGTCACTTAACCAACTGAGCTACCCAGGTGCTCTCTGATGACATTTTATACTTATTTTTTGTGATAAGAATTTGAAGATAAACATTAAAAAAGAACAGAAATGCAATCTATAGTCTAATCCAGCAAAAAGAAAAAGGTGGGGGAGGTAATAATGAAACTCTCATGAATGAATACAATCAGAGCCAAACAATATAACCTAACAACAATCACTTGACTACTTCTCACTGCTTTTCAAGTTCTCAGAATTCTCGGTGATTTGTGCAACAGTAATTTAAAAATCCACAGCATGGTAGGAATAATACTCCCATGTCTCAGATTTTCAGATACTGTAGAGTTTGGAAAGTTTTGGCATTTTCAGTTTTTTTCAGTATAAAATCTTTACACTTCTGAAAGATCATATACATATGAATTCTAAGAATAGGAAAAAAATGATTTTTTTAAACACTATGCATTGTTATATTTTAGTTGGAATGTATGGCCACCACAGTGACTGTTAGAGTTAGCTCTTTCAAATGTCCCTACCAGAAGAACTTGGAGGAGAATGATTCTAAACAATTAATTCTACACCGCTCTAATTAAGACAGTTGATTTCACTATGGAAGAGAACTGCATTAGTCTTATTCAGCTTAGGCACAGGTTGTTTGCTAACGGGCCTTATTTTTATTTAAATACAGACACAACACTAATGATCATTTGTGACAGTCAGTATTTGGTTCCCTTTGCCAATGCATTTCACCAGCTTCTGTGTTTGCCACTCTTCCCTGAGCCCTCAGTCCCTCCCTCTGTGATTCCATAGGGCTCACTAATGAATGCTCTGTTGCATGCTGTAAGCTGGGAAGAGAGACACAGAAGTCACTGCTTTGCACTCTTAAACTACGAACTCTAGCCCACTCTTCTCATTTCTGTGCCAGTGGGGTCCAGGCCCTGGAGCCAAAGATGGCGGCCGGAACAAAGGACAGCAGGAGAGGATATCAGAGCGCAGCTGTGAGGACTCCATTTGTTCCTTTATTTATTTGCAAGATGAGGGCGCTTTCTCTTGTCCTCAAGGAACGCAATAGTACTTATTGAAATTACCACTTATTTGTGTCTTGGTTCATATGTGGTCTTATATTGATAATTCTAGTAGCTGTGTTACCTCTTTAATCAGACTGTGTCCCATTTGAGGGGTAATGTTTTCTTCATTTTAGTCTCGGCAGCACTTAGACTACCGCAGACGCACAGTGACTACAGTACTGTGTGCAGCATAAATGAACACGGTGGATAAGGAGTGAATGTCCTTACAATTCTCTCATTAGTGGATTTTCTCTATAAAATGAAATTGAGTCTGCCCAAGGAATTGAGGGACAGAAACAGAACAAGAAATGAAAGACCCTGCCTCTCCCAGCCCCTCAGAGTAAGGGCTATGCACCTTAAACACAGAAAGCTCGTACTCAGAAACGTCCAGATTCCTTCCCTGCAAGCCTGTCATACCCGCCAAGCTGTTGTGAGACGAAGTCTGTGGTCCCTGCTGGCTAGAAAATACGGTAACAACGATCTGGTGTCTTAAATGTCTACAGACAATTAAGCAACAGAAAGCAGCTTCATGACACGGGCACACTTGTGATCTTAATCCTCAGGTGGACTCCTTTGCTGCTCTATTTTTTTTTTTTTTTTTTTTTACATGTAAAGGCACCATTTACCTCATCTACAGCTCTCTTTCTCCTTGAAATGGTCTCAAATATGGACCCTAAGAGATGATCTCTTGCTTCGCATTATAGTAAGAGGGCTCATGTATTTATTTAACATAACACACCATTCCTTTTATCTCCCATGTTAATAATAATCTGGGGTACCTAGGTGGCTCAGTTGGTTAACTGTCTGCCTTTGGCTCAGGTCATGATCTTGTTACCTGGGATCAAGTCCCATGTTGGGTTTTCTGCTCACAGGGAGTCTGCTTCCCCCTATCCCTCTGCAGCTCCCCCTGCTTGTGCTCTTCCTCTCACATACTCTCTCTCTCAAATAAATAAATCTTTTAATAATAATAATAATAATTCAATAATCCTGGGTACACTACCTTCCTGGAGCCCAAAGGTGAAAGTCAACAATCTTCTTCCTCCTCAGAGTATTCCTTCCTTATTTTATACACTTCCCAGCATAGTGTGAGGAATTTTAGAGAACACAAAAAAATCAGTTGGCAGCTACTTTTTAAGTGATGAATAATATAAAAATTCCCAGGTCATCTTCTCTGGGTAGGTTAGACTTTATTTTCTCACAAGAAAGGACCTGTAGGTTCATTGATCTGGACATATTTTTCTCCCTTTCAACTTTTTCTTTTGAAGGCTGGTGAAGTTATGCTTTACAGTTACTGCCTAATATACTAGAAAGACAGGAGGGAAGTGGCAGTGAGAACAGCTGAACGGAATCGTGGATTCTGACGGACAAAGGGCTGCAGTGTGTGAGAGAGAAACAGAGACCTTTGTGCTGGTGGGGAGCATGTGACCAGCTGCCCCAGTTCGGCCAGAGCAGTTCCATTTGTTAGTCTACTTTTCTGGATTTTCTTCAAGATTCTGATTGAACCTGCTCTCTTCCATACCCCTTTTTACTCTCTGCCCTAGGGCATCATAAGGAATGAGAAAAAGAGGGACCCCTAGGAATGGCCACATGGCTTTCTTCATTTTCTACATCCTTCCTTCCATTTTTTAAAACATAGTCTCCAAACATTTTGATCATGGATTTAATCAGTAAAACATAGGGACCCATTTATAAGTCTTATTATGTGCTATTTATAATGATGCTTTGTGCTAATAAATACCTTATAAAACACACAAAAATGAATTATAAGAATGACATAAGATAAATGTAATAGAATTCTTCTTAATATTTCCTCCTCTGCACCCTACTACATCATTTGTGTGTGCCCGGGCTCCTGGCTAAGAGACAGTTATAAATTGACCAAAGAAAGAAAAGTGTAGTTTGATCTGAGAAGCTGAGTCCTTCTTTTGACATCATTTAGGGGTGTGATAACTCAGGCAGCACTCCCATGTTTCTGGTTACTTCTGAAAAGATTATGCAAAAAGCACAGGCAAGTACCCAACCCCAGGGTTCTGGGGACCTGAAATCTAATTCCAGCCCTTGTCACTAGCCAGCCCTGAAAAAATTATTTGAACTCTCTGAGTTTACTGTCACTGGTAAATACCTTAACTTTTCTGCCCATTCCTCCTAATTGCTATAAATATCAAATGAAGTAAATGATTTGCAATTTCCTGCCTATTTCTCCTAATTATTATATACATCAAATAAGACAAAGGATTTGTGGAGTTAACATAGGACTAGAAACGTAGGACAATACTGTTACTCTTTTTAAAGACCATGAGAGGTAAATGGCCCATATTCCCCATCGTGTTTCTTGTATCAGCAAACAAATGCAATACAGATTTCCCTCCCCTTTGCCCTCTTCTACCATAGACGGGATCATTGGTGAAAATCCAAGGCTTTAAATTTTAGCAAACAGTTTTCTAACTATTCCTCTTAAGGTTTTTAGCAACATAAAAAGTAAGAAGAAGATATTTCTAGAGTTGAAGGAACCTAAAAGATGATCTCAGCTGATGTTCTTATTTTATGGATGGAGAGACTGACGTTCAGAGGGCTAAGTAACTTCCCAGGATGATACAGCTGGGGAAAACCCTCGCTAGGACCTGGGCTTCCTATTTTGGAATGGATGCCACCTTTAAGGGTACCACAGACCATCACAGTTCTCTAGTACATCCCTTATTTCTCATTGGCTTTACGTTTCTCTCAGTAGCAAACCATGTCCTGATAAAATCCGATCTATGTCTGTTCCCCATCACCAAAGTTTCCCTCCTTTTTCATACCTTTACATCTCAAAAGTCATTTCCAGCCCCCAAACTGCCTCCAACACTTTCTTCCTTTCGTTTGACTCCTTTGATTGCCTTGCTAGCTACCACTGATAACTTCTTATCAGGAAAGCATTGTGGGTTAGGTATCCAGAGGCGACCACTTACATGGTCATGGAGTGTGTGTCCCTTTCAAATCACTGACAACTCTTCTTTGAGTCACTCACGGAGGGTAAAATTAAGAAGGTAAAAATAACCTTCTCACTGAAGCCTCACACTAGAAAAAGACAGGGATATTTTAGAGAGGGGAATTTGGAGACAAGTGACAGGGATGATGGCGCGAGGGTTGGTTAAATGGATGGACCCCTCCTGGATTCTGTTTCTTCTCTCAGGTTTGGTTCTGTAGCCAGGAAGGGCCTCACCTCTTTCATCTTCTCTCCTATCCCTCCGCCTCCAGCCTGCCACTATCCCTTCCCAGCCTACACACCCCGAACAATCTCCGATTTAATGTGAAATCCTGTTTATTATTACATTTTTGTGGGTTTTGTTTTCTCCCACCCAGGTTGTTTGTAGGTATTTAAAGGAAAAACAATTCTCTACGAGTAAGATATATTAAATCTCAGGGCCCATGTTTCTAATGGGGTAAAGATAAGTTAGTGAACTTATTTTATTTAATAAAATGCTAAAAAATGAAGCCTTGATCCAAGTTGTTACTATAGGATAAAGTGGTCAGAGATCTACGGCAAAGAGCTGGTAAGATATTTTTGTGATTTCTGTTCATTTTTGGCTTTGGCCTCATAAAATATTCAGTTAGTATGTCACAAGATCAGAATGCAAATAACCAGATTACCAGAGCAACCTTTGAGAGCAAAGAAAAATTTATGCATATTCTTTGATCAATTTGTCCCCTAGGAATACCTGGTTTAAGTGTTCACACCACCCAGGTTTTTTGTGCATGAAAGAAAGTCTAGCATTTTCTAGTTTGCTTTTCCTCCATCTGACTGTTGTTTGATTGTATGTTTGACACCAAAGCACCTCACTGGGTCCCTAGCACAGAGCAGGTATTTCATAAATGTTACTAAGTTTACTAAGTTTAATTGACTGGTGTTGAAACCTGGGAAAACTTCAGACATAAAGATAAAATGTTGTGAGAGTTTTCTGTCTAAACTTTAAGGTTAAATGAAATGCGAGCTCAAACTTAAAAAGATAAATAAATTGAAAATGATGAGTTAGAGGTGCGGGTATAAGACAGGAGACAGCAGACTCAGAGTAAGTCTAAAACGTCTCAAAAAATCAAACAAATGAATGGCCTTTGTTTCCTGGAATGTGTCAGAAGACTCCTAAGGCAAGAGGTCTGCTAAATAATCACCAGAAGGAGAACTTGGAGCAGAAAAGATGGAGGAGGAAGAGGGCTGGGCCACGAGGTGCCTGGAATTGTACCCCCCATCAAGTCCCTCTTCCTTCCTTCCCACTGCAGACCCCACAAGTAGGCTCACAGTGCAGAGAGGTTGTCCAGGCCAGACTCTTGCCATGCTCATCCCACTGAAGTCCATGGAATAAGAGGGAGAAGGAAGGAAGGACTCTGTGCTTCTCCACCTCTCACTGCTCCACCCCTGCCAGAACGAAAAAATATCTAATAGCAAAGAAACAAGCCTTCTGACTGCTAAGGTCTGAAGTAGCATTCCGTGTGGTTCCAACACTTCCACTGTCCTTTGTTAGGGAAGCTTTCTAATCTGAAGCCACACATGTCCTTAAATGTATATGTGAATATGTGTGTGTGTGTGTGTGTGTGTGTGTGTGTTGCATTAGTAGGGAGGTAACGAGCTTTAATCTTAGGCTGGATTCACCACACTAAGAATTCTTACTTTCTGGGGGTAACTAGGCTCACACTGGAGAAATTTTTTTTAAGTACAAAGAGTAAATGGTGAATTTTCTAATATCATATATTTGGACCCAAGGTAAAACAAGCAACTGACCAACCCACCACACAAGCAGTAACAGAAACCTACTCTAAAGTCTGAAACTTCCTTTCAAGGCAACTTTCAAATTACAAAAAAAAATTTCCCAATACAATTAATGTTTTAAAATTGACACAAATTTATTTTACAGAATACTTACCAGACCCTGTCTTGATCCAATGCTTTTATATTCTATTTCACCATCTCATGACCTTTACTCCTTCCTGTAAAGATCCTCAGGAGCCTGACAGTGTCATTTTGAGAGCTCTGTTATCCAGAGCTACCAGGTGAGATCTCAAAGGCTTAAGTGATTTGCAAACTTACATAAATATCTTCCAGAAATATTCAGTTACCTAAAGTTCATGGACAGCACCCTGAACGCTGGGATAAGAAGAAGGGTAAAATGTCTACTGTAGGCTCTCTCTCACATAGCTGCCACAGGTGGCCATGAACACTTAAAACACAGAGTACAATTAGGAAATTGTAAGTATGTTTGGAATCATGTGGGTACATGAATATGCTTTTTCAAATTTAATTTTATGAAGTCTAAGTACAGATCACAGGTTTCTGATGAAAACTTAGTATCTGAATTGAGATTTACTGGAAGTGGAAAACACCAGATTCTGAACATTTTGCATGATAAAACAGCCTTATTAATATATATATATATATATATACATATATATATACTGATTAAATGTGGAAATGATGACATTTAGGATATATTGGGTTAAATAAAACATACTCTTAAAATTAATTCCTCTTTCGTTTTACTTTTTATAGTGACTACTGGAAATTGAGGATTATGTCTTATGGTTCATATTGTATTTTCATTCCCTAGTGCTTGTCCAAAGGGCAGTTTGATTTAAATCAAACTACTGCAGTTCATCCACCTGCCTAATCACACCTTTGGCAATAAACCTTAATACTTCTTTGTCAAGCATGCTTTTTTTGTGTTTCAAACAGAATTACTTAATCTTCAAAGAAAAACTGAAGTTATGAAGAAAGAGAAGCCAAAAGGGACAGAAGGTTGTCGCTAGTGAGCTTTCTTTTTAAACAAGCAAATGCAACTGCTTTTCACTGTAGCATCAAAATTTTGTGAGTTCTAATTCTTGAGTGATAACTCCCTCCTTCTCCCTCGCTCTCTCTCTCTATGTATATATAGTTAATGACAGAACCACAGAAAGATTTAAAGTAATGGCGTTACAACAAGGTGGAAAGGAAATTACATTCTGACCAGTTTTCCATGACACCATATGGGAAAAATTCGAAATGGGAGAGGGGTGCTTTTTTTTCCTTAAGGATGTATTTATTTATTTTAGAGAGAGAGAGCATGAGCAGGGATAGGGGTAAAGGGAGAGGGAGAGAGAATCCTCAAGCAGACTCCCAACTGAGGGTGGAATCTGAGTCGGGACTCAATCTCATGACCCTGAGATCATGGCCTGAGCTGAAACCAGGAGCTGGCCACTTAAACTGACTTAGCCACTGACATGCAAACTGACAAACTGACAAACTGACAACCTGGGAGAGGGGTGTTTTAAGAAAAAATTCTCATAGTATTGTCAGTGGAACTTAGAACATACAGGAAACACATCTCTAATGACATGGTGACTAAAGGATGCAAGGGGTAAAGGTGGGAGAGTGGGGAGCCATGGGGAGAACAGCACACACAACGTTTCCAAATCAGAGATCTGTCTCTGCATATTTTCACTTTGCTTTTTTCTTTTTAGAAAGCTTAGCAAACTTCTAGGGAGAACTGCTTCTGTGTCTTAAAAATTCTACCCTTGAAATCTCTAACACTGGACTTGCAAATCACTATTGGATATAGTCTCCATGAATTGGTAGCTTGGGTGCTTTGCATTCCATTGCCTCTTATAGGGCAAGTGTACCTCCAAACATGCTCATTCATTTATAGTGCCTAATCCAATTGAGCGCTCTATTATCTATCCTGCCAGGGTGTAGAAACCTGAGTTGCTTTCAAGTTATCCTTCCTTCTTACCTCCCTAACACTGAATCAATTAATCAATCACTATGTCCACAATTTCTCAGTTTCATCCTCTGTCTCCCTGCCTAGTCATCACCTCTATTACTGAACCTCATAACTCATCTCCCAGTTCTCAATATTACCCCCTTGGAAGCCATATCTCAAGGCATTTAAAAAATTATATATCTAACATTTAAATCTGACCATATGGTTCACCACTTAACTACATTCAAGGACTATATGTCACCTACAGAATTCAGGTTCTGCCTGGCCTGTAAGGCTCTGCAGGTGCCTGACATCTGCCCATCAACCTCTCTAACTTCATTACTTGTTGCTTCTTGACTTAATATCAACTATTTAAGATTCCTCGCAGGCCCTATGCTGTTTTACGACTTTATGCCACGGCTAATACTCATCCCTCTATCTGGAACCTTTCCCACTTCTTTCAGTATTGCTTATCCTTCAAGACCTGATTTTGTCATAATCTCTCACAGAAGTCTTCTCTAAACTTCCGGGCTGAGCTATGGACACTATTCTCTGTGCTCCCATACCACAAGCTGCGGATTTTAGCGCAGCACTTCACCTGCTACATTAAAATTATTAAAATTACCTATGTGTCTGTCTCTCCTGCTAGACTCTAAGACCCACTAAAGCAGGGGCAAACTAACTTACTTTTGTTAGTCCCACTGCTACTATCAGCTGGCTTTTGGTAAATATTTGTTGGAATGAATGGAACAAGGGAAAATGGCTAAAGGAATGGGGGGTGGAGGCTTCTACTCCTATAAAGTCAAAGTTTAGCCTCTTGGTGGCCTCACTGTAGGGCTGGGTACTGAAACTGTAGGAAAACAACAACAAAGTGGCAGAATAAGAGTGAGAGAAGAAACTAGCCACAAGCTGTTGCTATTTAAAAAAAAAAAAATCCTTGAGGGAGGACTTACATAATCAGTGAGCACACAGGGAGGTCTACATGGACAGCCTATAAGCTGGCTCTTATACTTATACTCCTATCCTCCAGGAAGCATGTGGCCTTATTATAAAACTGCCCTTCTCTGGGCCTTTTATTCTACCTCTAAAAATTCTTTTATCAGATTCTACCTGCGTAAAAACATTTGGGTTCAGTGAGTGTAATTTTCCAAAGTCAAAACAAATCTGATTATGTTCATGATTAAAACAAGATATGGTAGGTTGAAGGGCTAGCCCTTAGGAAACCAACACATTGACTCTCAGTATGAAGAACAGATGTAGCTGAAAGCAATATCCAAATGACTTACCCAATGACCATTTTAAGAAAGTTTTCTGATGACTTTCCCAGTTGGCAACCAATGCCTAGTGGCCCAGAGTATGATAGCTGTCCATTTCTTTTCTGGGAAGATTAGTGAGACCTGGAAGATGAATCAGCAGTCTTAATTGCTGGTTCATCACCAAAGGCTTTGCCTGGATGAGTGGCTAATGGCGACGCTGGCTTTCTTTTATGTTCAGACGTTCAGTTACAGTTAGGCAGGGTGTGCGTTCGGAGTGTCTAGGGATTGTGACTAACGTTTCATCTCCCACTTTAATGAGGTACCACTTTGAACATTAGCTATGTGACTGAAAATCAGCATATCGCTGTAACGAAGAACTGTCCCGAGAGCAGCCAGTAGAAACGGGAGTTGCCTCTCAGAGCCTCTTCTTCCATGTTTGTACTTGGCTTTATTGCAGTGGCGAACCAGTCACCCCAAACAGAGCTGATCTTGTGGCTTGAGATTTTCCAAGCCAGATGTGCCGATGAATGTGCAGATTAACAACAGGAAAGCGTAGCTGAAAAGCTTTCAAGTGCACTTGAACTTGCATAGGTTTCACACGCACTTTCTGAGCCCAAGACTTTGGAAAGACTCTGTGTTCTTGGACCACAGTGCTTGGAGATCCTGCGGACAGGCAGGTATTTCCACCTCAAGCCACTGAGACAGCTGTACCCTGCGGGCTGAACACAGCAGCCTCTCCCTCCCATTCCCACACTTTTGGGCAGAGAATTAGCCCCAGAAAAGTACAGCGTGAGCTGGGACAGCAGGAAGAGGTAGGCAGAGTAGCAGTGACAAAGGAAAAACAACAAGGTCAAGACTAATAGCAGAGTAGCAGAAGGGAGGTGATAGTCTGGGAAGAGAGGCAAGTCTGACAGCCCTGCATTATGCTGTCAAATGCTAAATCAAGTGACTCTGACTCCCTTTTAGACTCTGGGAAAAGGTGATTCTGATTGAAGCTGGTTTCCCACATCATTCTCTAGTGATCATACCTCTCCAAATGTTAAGCAGATGAGAGATTACATCGGATATGAGATGTGTAATTGAGCCCAGATAAAAAGGGCATGATAAAGGCTAAATAATAAGCATTGCCCATATACAATCACATAAATTTAGGAATGAAATGATGCTGTCCTCACAGACATTTTCTTTATACCATTCCATGCATTATGAAAGCTTTCCTAGCAAAGTCTAATGCTATCAGATATTTGTTCTTCTACATGACATCTCATGTTTGAATGGCTAAAGTAATGCCTACTGCATGAAAGGACCAGCTGTTGGTCCTGACCAGTGCCGAATCAGATGGGGTCTGCACAGAAAAGGAACACCTTGTATGAAATACACTGTAGCCTCTACTGATGCCCAAAAGGCCTGGTGCTGGCAAGACCTCTAAAGAAAAATCTCAGCTGCCAAATTTCCTTCTGTCCCAACAAAGAACTTCTACTCCTTGGTCAAAGCGGGTAGTACAGACAAAGACAAAGACACCAGGACTCCATTTCCTTGCTATCCCCTAAAGGTTATAATGCAGGTCATTGTGCTCCTTGTGGCCATCCTCACACACTGGTTTATCCTCATGACTGCTCTGGTGGTCAGGTCACTTTGACCTCCTCTCCTACCACCTTCTCTCTTTGCTGGCCACTCTAGCTACACCAGCGTTCTTGATGTTCTTTGCTCAGCCCTGGGCCTTTGCAACTGTACTTCTATCTCAAGGCACTTTTCAGGGCCAACTCCCTGAGTTCAGTTTTTGATTGAATATTACCACCTTAGAAAGGCTTTCCCTGACAATCTCATCAAACAATTCTTCCCATCCACTCCCTTCCATCCTTACATGTTTTATCACCCTACCCTAAATTTTCTACAAGGAGTTTTAATTATTTTATAGTTCTATGAATCCTTATTTGGTGATTTTGATTGGTGTTGCCTGTGTCTGCAGCTAAAATGTAGGATCTACATAGGCATGTGCTTTTTCTCTCTACTGATTTCTAGTGCTAAAACAGTGCTTGATACACAGTAGGGCAGCAATACTTACTGGTTGATTGAATGAATGAGTGAATGATGTGAAAAAAAAATGTAGAGTTTGCTGGCTTACTTCACACCATTCCATTAGGCACAGGCAGAGATGTGACTCAAACCAGGTCTTTGGGCTTCAACTTCCATGCTATTTCCTGTACACAAGGTTGCCTTTATTGCAAAACTTGCATTTTGTTTCAATGTTTATTCTAGGGGAAAATAAACTAATCTAGACAGGAATGCTAAGGTCACTGTCACTGCTTTCATGATCTGGAACCACTTTCATGATTTATTCTTAGGTGTTTTATTTTTAACCCTCTCAAAGCTAAAAGCAGCACTTTCTCTTAGAAAGTGCAAAGCTAGACACCTAGAAAATAATTTCTGGAAGAGTGGGAGCTGCTAAGCCTCAAAAAATTTGGGGTGCTTCCAATGACTTCAAATAATGAGTGATAATAGGGGACCCCCAGAGGGCAGAAGGCTCACCATCTCAACTTCAAATGAACAGATTTAAGTCCTGAGTATACTGTGTTGCTCAAATGGTCACCTCAGATATGGATAATAGTAACTTTCCTAACTCCCCAGGCCCCCGATAGAAAAGATCTCTCCCTTTGAGATCTGTGGCACTTGCTTTATTCTTCTTACATGTTCTTCATTTCAAGGTCCACATATATGAAAGACTATACCTATTCTAAAAACTTCATTATGTACTTATTAATATGCATTAAGCATTTATATTATCATTATGTTATTATTAAGTATTTTGCAGATGTAGAAGTGATATATGCTCATTACATAAAATCCAGAAAATAAAACTCCTATTAAATAAGAAAATTATTCATCATCTCATATGATTTTACAGATGAAAACTGTAGAATCATTTAATCAAGTATAAAAATTAAAAATCCTACTGGAATTGTATTTTAGATTTCTTTTTTTATTTCATTAAAATTATACAATGACTTGTGAAGAATTAATAGTTTTATAATATTCAGTCTTCAATTCTGTAAGCATGATATATATTACCATTTTTTATTGTTTTAAAATATATTTCAGTATATATATATGCAAAAATATCTCACTGTCACATTAGATGTAATATATGCACAATATGTACACCCAATACATATACAGACACAGACACATATAAAATATATTCAGGACTTCCATGAAGAAACATGCAAAACTTTACTGATGTACAAAATAACCCCTATGTATGTGAATAATGTATATGTTGTATATAGAGAGAAACATGTATTTTGAATAGTATACGGATCATTTGGTACATAGTTTGTAATGTTTTTGAACTTAAAAATCATTTTTTTAAAGATTTTATTTATTTACTTGACAGAGAGAGAGATCACAAGTAGGCAGAGAGGCAGGTGGGGCGTGGGGGAAGCAGGCTCGATCCCAGGACTCTGAGACCATGACCTGAGCCGAAGGCAGAGGCTTAACCAACTGAGCCCAGGTGCCCTAAAAATCATTTTTTAAAGCTGTATTACATTTCATCACATGATTGCTGCATACAGTGCTGAACTGTTGCTTGATTATTTAAGCAGTTTTGGTTATGTAAGTAGCTGGTTGGTTATTTAAATAGTTTTCAAGTTTTTACTCTAAGCAATGGTGAAATGAACATCCTTACACACAGGTCACTGCATATGGCACTGAGCATTTCCTCCAGGTTTCCAGTAGTAGGATTATGAAATTGAAATAGATGAAGTTCTTAAAGAATCTTGATACATAGTACCAGATGGTTTTCCAGACAGGCTGAACTAATGTACATGTCTTTGGCATCTCAATTTGATTTACCATTGTTCTCTCTTAATATTTGCTAATTTGTAGAAAAACATGGTATTCTCTTGTTTTAGTTCCCATCTTTGAGTAATAAGGTTGACATCTGGGAAAATAGTTTGGCAGTATGACTTGTGCCTTGATAAAGTTCCTATGTTCAGGTCCTGGAACATGATTCGTAAAGTTTCTATGTTCACGTTGTTTTAGGGAGACAGTAAGTCCTGTGCTGGGAAATATTTAATGAGTAGTTTTATGGGGGGGTTGGCTTTGTAGCATATTTGTGGCTGTAGTACAAATATTCCCATGAAGCTACCAACATGACATGACTAAACAGGCAGCTGGAAGAGACATATCAGTGGACTCCAGTGGACGGGCATGAGCTGCTGCCAGTGCATCACTGAAGGAAGTATAGCTTTATGGCTAAATAATGAGTTTGGAGTTGGTCAGACTTGGATTCCCAACCAGTCTCACTATGTACTGGCTTTGAGATCTTGGGCATGCATGATACACAGTCGTTTTAAGATTTAATAAGATATAGGGTGCCCGGGTAGCTCAATGTGTTAAAGCCTCTGCCTTCGGCTCGGGTCATGATCCCGGGGTCCTGGGATCGAGCCCCACATCTGGCTCTCTGCTTGGCAGTGAGCCTCATTCCTCCTCTCTCTCTCTCTGCCTGCCTCTCTGTCTACTTGTGATCTCTCTCTCTGTCAAATAAATAAATAAATGAATAAATATATAACTTTAAAGACTTAATAAGATAATGAAAGTATTGAGCACAGTTCTTGACCCAGAGTAATAACTAAATAATAGTGTTATTACTTTTTTTCATAAAGTACTAGTACCACTGATTTTTTTCTTTTGTGAATTGTCTGTTCCTATTCTTTGATCATTTATTTATCTTTCAGGGTACTGTTGTTTTTCTTATTGAAGTTTAAGAAAAATACATATTGAGGGCATTAATCATTAAGAATATTTTTGGCTTGGGGTGCCTGGGTGGCTCAGTGGGTTAAAGCCTCTGCTTTTGGCTCAGGTCATGATCCCAGGGTCCTGGGACTGAGCCCCGCATCGGGCTCTCTTCTCAAAGCCTGCTTCCTCCTCTCTCTCTGCCTGCCTCTCTGCCTACTTGTGATCTGTCTGTCAAATAAATAAAGAAAATATTTAAGAAAAAAAATATTTTTGGCTTTCAGAGATTTTCTGTTTCTTAATTATATATTCTTTTAAACACTTGGCATTTAAACATAGTTCTTTGGATATGTTTGTGATTTCTTCTACCTGTACCCATGCCTTTCATGTTGTGCATTTAACTGCTTCAATGACTTAGAATTGATTTTGGTATGTGATATGGGTGAGAAATGAATTTTAAATGTGTAACATCTAGCTATAAAATCTAGGGTTCAGTATTGTGAACTTATCTACTTCAGTTTCCTCATTAGTGAATTAGAGATGCTAATATCACCTACCTCATGAGTGTGTTGAGAACCCTTCTGATTGCAACATGTAAAGCACAGAGAACAAACACCTGCTACACTGTGAATGCAGGGTTAGCTGTCATCAACACCATCCTCCTTACCATTATCCTCATTAGAGCCTCACGATGATGAATCCCATCCTTTCCTTACTGATTACATTTTTCTCTTAAAAAACATGATTTACAACAAAGTAAAATAACACAAATAAAACAAAACCACTCCAGCAAACCCCAACAAACTCCTTCTGGGGCACAAGCCCAGATTCCATGACTATAAACACAAGTGTGAGGGTCACTGGGGAATGCAATTTTTTCCCTTTGCCCACAGCTATCAGAGAGATGGCCTTGAGACAGCTGACTTTTACCTTGCAGTTCTTTAGAGACAGAGATAAGGTGCTCGAGGATGCTGTCTTCCCCCCCCACTGTAAACCTAAAGTCAGGTTCTTGACCTGTTGGTCAGGGAAACTCTTGTGAGTGATTCAGTTCTACAAAGAGCGAATAACACTGGAGGGCCACAACACTTGTTCTTTTCAGAAACGGAACTTCTTGAGGGAAATTTGTTCTGATATAGAGAGACCATTCATTGCCTTACAGCCACCTGAGCATTGATTGTCAAGGCCAGGCTGAGCTGTGATTCCAAGGGCCCATGGAAAGACTTCTGCCCTTTCCCCAAGAGTTCCACCTGTAAAGTGGAAACAAATCATGATGTCCTACAGTTCAATATAAGCACTGGAGGATTGCTCAGTTAGTTTTTGATGTGAATGAATGAGCACCTTGTCTGATTGTTCAAAGTGAAATGCGCATGGCTGATTGAAGATTTTGGCTGAAAGTAGGAAGACTAACAGTGCTATTCACTGTATACTTAAAGAAGGTGGAGGAAGGAGATCAGTTAAGATTATGGAAAAAGGACAGAACAGTAAACAGGGAATAGCAAGAAAGCATGGCCCTGCTTAGGGCAGTTGTATTTGACCCCAAACAATTTCCTGGTTCTGTATAAGGGCTTTCCACCACAATGTGACAAAAGCCATCATATCAAAGAGATTTTGTGTGTGTACTTTCTACTACACAACTCTAAATAATAAAACAAATTCAGTGGCCATAACCTTTGAATATTGCCATAATTTGACATTTCATTTCCGTTTCATGAGACTTTTAGTCAAATGGGTTGCTTCCCCTTCCAGGGAAGGTATTCTAGGTGCACCTGTATTATCCTTGAGTTAGTGAAGACATAAATAGAAGAGAAGCCTAGGACCAAGCAACTGCACTACCAGGTATTTACCCAAAGGATACAAACAGAGTGATTTGAAGGGGCACATCCACCCAAAATTATATATATAATTCAACCATAAAAAAGAATAAAATCTTGCCATTTGCTATAATATGGATGGATCTAGAGAGTATAATGCTAGGCAAAACAAATAAGCCAGAGAAAGACAAATATATGATTTCACCCATATGTGAAATTTAAGAAATAAAAAAATGAACAAAGGAAATAAAAAGACAAACCAAAAAAACAGACTTAACTATAGAGAACAAACAGATAGTTATCAGAGGTGAGGTAGGTGGGGGGAATGGGTAAAATAGGTAAAGAGGATTAAAGGGTATACTTACCATGATGAGCACTGAGTAATAGATGGAATTGAAGAATCACTATATTGTATACCTGAAACTAATATACCACTGTATGTTAACTGTACTAGAATTAAAATAAAATAAAAATAAAAAAGAATACACCATCAATTTGTATTTGACAAAAAAAGCCAAGAATCCTGAATTCAAAGGAAAGACATTCTCTTAAAAAAAAAAAAAGAGAGAGAGAGAGAGAGAAATAAATCTTCTAACTTTGGTGAGGAAGTTGCTTATTGCAATAAGAATAATAAACAAAAAACTGCAATTCTCAAATCCATTTGCTTAATGTGAAAAGTTTAAACTCTATATCTAGCTATAGAGTTAAGATGAAGAGAAAATTAGATAATTATCCACCGGATTTGATCAATGTAGAATATGGATTATTCAGTCCAAAGAATCATTTTCAACAGCAGTGGTTCTTAACTAAATTATCTAGAAAATTACTTCAACTCTTCAATAACTATTCCAGTCTATAAATAATCTTAATCCTATTTTTAGTTCATTACTTCATAAAATATTCATATTGTTTAAACTCTTGTGCTTATGCACTATTTAATTATATTTATATTTGAATGATTAAATAATATTTTTATATTATAATTATAAGTCATAATTATAAAGTATATTTATATTTAAGTAATAATATATGTGAGTTAGTAATGATTATTGAAATTCCATTATTCCTGCATACATATTTAAGCTTTTTACCATAAAACCAATTTAAATATTTTAATTAAAAATAATTAGGAAAATAATATAAAAATGAGGTAGTTGTTTATATCTGTATGCAAATGAGCCATATGTTTGTCTACTCTTGAATAGGTCAAATCTATGTATCAACAAATGTGTTAATTTAAATTTTCTCAAGTACATTAATTATATAAACATCTCTGGGAGTAGGGTGCAAAAGATATGACTAGATGATAGAATTCAGTGTTTTTTTCTTATTTTTACTTGTAATTGTCATAAAACTCATAACAGAGTTTACCATCTTAGCATTTCTAATTGAACAATTCAGAAGTGGTAAGTATATTCATATCTTTGTACAACCAATTTCCAGAATTTCTTTATCATACAAAACTAAAATATACCCATTAAATAACAACTTCACAATTTCCCCACTCTCCAACCCCTGGAAACTACTATTCTACATTCTCTTTCTATGATTCTGACAACACTCGGTACTTGGTACAAGTGGAATGAGGCAGTATTTCTTTTTCTGTAATTGGCTTATTGTTGACTTAGCATAATGTCCTCAAGGTTTATCCATGTTATGGCAGGTGCCAAATTTTCTTACTTTTTAATGCTGAATAATACTCCATTGTAAATATATGCCACATTTTGTTTATCCACTTATCTGTCAATGGGCACTTCAGGTGCTGCTGCCTCTTGCCTGTAGTGAATTGCACTGCTAAGAACACAGGTGGACACATTTATCTTCAAGATCCTGCTTTTAATTCTTTTGGATATATACCAGAACCAGAATTGCTGTATCATGTGGTAATTCAATTTTTAATTTCTTTATTTTCCTATAGCAGCTGTCCCACTTTACAGTCCTACTAGTGCTGCACACGGTTCTAATTTCTCCACATCCTCACCAATGCATGTTATTTTCTGTTTTGTTTTGTTTTTATATATAAAAGCCAATAAGTATGAGGTGGTATCTCATGGTGGTTTTGACTTGCATTTCTCTTATGATTAGTCATAAATATCTTTGCATGTGTTTATTAGACATACGTCTTCACAGAAACGCCTATTCAACTCCTTTGATCATTTTCCTTTTTTTAAAATTTAAAAAAAATTTTTAATAAACATATAATGTATTTTTAGCCCCGGGGGTACAGCTCTGTGAATCACCAGGTCTACACACTTCACAGCACTCACCATAGCACATACCTTCCCCAATGTCCATAACCCCACCACCCTCTCCCAAATCCCCTCCCCCCCAGCAACCCTCAGTTTGTTTTGTGAAATTAAGAGTCTCTTATTGTTTGTCTCCCTCCCGATTCCATCTTCTTTCATTTATTCTTTTCCTACCCCCAAATCCCCCATGTTGCATCTCCACTTCCTCATATCAGGGAGATCATATGATAGTTGTCTTTCTCCGACTGACTTATTTCGCTAAGCATAATACCCTCTAGTTCCATCCACGTCGTCGCAAATGGCAAGATTTCATTTCTTTTGATGGCTGCATAGTATTCCATTGTGTGTGTGTGTGTATATATATATACCACATACATATGTATGTATATGGTATATATATATATATACACACAATGTGGTGTATATATATATATACCACATCTTCTTTATCCATTCATCTGTGGATGGACATCTAGGTTCTTTCCATAGTTTGGCTATTGTGGACATTGCTGCTATAAACATTCAGGTGCACATGCCCATTCGGATCACTACATTTGTATCTTTTTTTTTTTTTTGACAGACAGAGATCACAAGTAGGCAGAGAGGCAGACAGAGAGAGAGGAGGAAGCAGTCTCCTTGCCGAGCAGAGAGCCTGATGCGGGGCTCGATCCCAGGACCCTGGGATCATGACCTGAGCCAAAGGCAGAGGCTTTAACCCACTGAGCCACCCAGGTGCCCCTACATTTGTATCTTTAGGGTAAATACCCAGTAGTGCAATCGCTGGGTCATAAGGTAGCTCGATTTTCAACTCTTTGAGGAACCTCCATGCTGTTTTCCAGAGTGGTTGCACCAGCTTGCATTCCCATCAGGTGGTTTTGCTATTGTTGTTGTTGTTGTTAAGGAGTTCTTTCTATAATCTGGGTATTAACTCCTTATCAGTTTCATGATTTGCAAATATTTTCCCAGTCTCTGTTGACTGTGTCTTTTGATGCACAGAAGGTTTTAATTTTAATGTAGCCCAGTTTGTCCTTTTTTTCTTTTGTTGCTTGTGCTTTTGATGTCATATCCAAGAAATCCTTGCCAAATCCAATGTTATTAGGTTTTACCTTGTGTTTTCTTCTAAGAGTTTTTTATTTTGGTCTTACATGTAGGTCTTTGATCCATTTTGAGTTGATTTTTCTATATGATATAAAACAAGGTTCAACTTCACTCTTTTGCATGTGGATATCCAATTTCCCTAAAGCTTTGTTGAAGAGACTATACTTACCCCGTTCAATGGTCTTAACATTCTTGTCAAAACAACATCATGTGATCAGGTAGAGGGGGGGTTATTTCTGGACTCTCTATTCTAGTCCATTGATCTATATGTCTGTCTTTATGCCAGTACCACACTGTTTTGATTCCTGTAGCTTCGTAATAAGTTTCAAAACCAGAAAATATGAAAGCTCCAATGTTGTTGTTCTTTAAGATTGTTTTGGAAATGCTTTTCTTTTTACTTTCTTATTTATCATTCTTTTTTCTTCATTCCTTGAAAATCTTTTTCTCTTATTATACACTTTTTCTTACATAGTTTATATGCCCTGGATCCTTCACAGCTGGAAGACAGATGGAACAAGACAGCCTAATTGAGTGACCCAGAAGTAGTTGTGTAAAGTGGGAAAGCCTTAAGACAGTGAAATAAATCTTTAAATTCTTTCCAGGAAAGGAAGTGTGAGGCTGGAAAGCAGACATGAAGCAGGAGTTATAGACCAGTGTTCTCATCCTGTCTGTTTCATTAGCTATCTAATTTTGAGCAAGCTACTTGACTTCTTTCAGCATCAGTTTTCTCAAGAATCAAAAGGAGGAGGGAGGTTTCTAAGCTCTAGAAATCTATCATTCTTCTGGTAGACCAGAGGATGGGATCTTAGCCAAGGCAATTTAAACCCTCAGGAGCTGGGCAGTCTACTTGTCCTCTCTTTTTTTCTCTTTTCCTTTATAGTTCCTGACTCCCAATTTCCTTCCTTTCCTTCCCGTAAAATTCTTTTTCTTTCCTTTTGCCATTATTATTTCTATATGCTTACCTTTTAAAATATTCATCCTATTCTCAGAATGGGGGGAAAAAAACATTGTTCTAAGTCTCATGTGTTTAAAGACCATACCACACTCTATCCCTTCTGAAAGAAAGTCAGTTCATCACAGAGCTGCAATTCAAAATGGTAGAGTAGCCAAACATCACTGTAAGGCAATGTGAGAACTGGGGAGGTCCATACTTCTGTCCTCCACTCTCTGTCTGAAATCTCCCATTGCAGTGATAGAGAGCACTGAAAGGTGAGACCTTCAAGCTTCCTTATTTCTTCCTTCATAACACTGACTATTCCTTTCCATCTCTTTTGTCCTTTCTCAGATACCCAGTAGAATCCTCCTAACTTGAGCAGCTCCGCTAGGCTCAAGCTGGTCTCTCTTGTTCCATCTTCTCCCTCACCTACCTTGTACATCAGGCCAGGCTAATCTTCAGAAAGGTGTACTTATAGTTGTCATCTACTCAAAAATCTGTAATGGCATCCTGTTATCTTTGGCATTAAGTTATAAATTCTTCTGTTTGGACTTCCAGACTATTCATCATTTGATAGCACCTTTATTTTCCAGGGCTCTCCAAAAGAGTTCCTTAACAACTCACTTTCTTTCATGTATTCTACTTGTATTTCCAACTCTTTGTCTTGCCTGTGCTGTTTTTCATCATTTGTAAGAACTTCTCTCCCTACCTCTGTTTACCCAGCAACTTTTGTCTCCGACATAAAGCTTTCTTCAACTACTCTAGGCAAAACAGATGTTTCTTCTAATTTATCCTTGCTAATATAATCCACATCATACAGTTTGCACTTAATAAGTTCTATGTATTTGCCTTTTGTTTCCCTGGCTGGATTCTAAACTCCTTTAGGAACGTGGGCTTGCATTTCCAAATTTATAATACCATATGCAAATGAAAGATATGATGATTATTTTTAGAACCAGAAGAGTTTCTGTGGTTCATTCACCTATGTATTCAAGTCCCTGGAATTAATTCAGCACACAGAACTATCCCAAGTCATATGCAGCAGGCCATTACTCTAACAGATGAATCCTAGTGTTGATGGGAGACACTGGATCTACTCCAGTGAATTTCAAACTGAGTTATTTATCACCTCTGTACCTGAAAGTCTAATAGGTGCATGTATTTCTTTTCTAGGAAACTATTTATTTTTTTATTTTTTTATTTAAAAGATTTTATTTATTTAGTTGACAGACAGAGATCACAAGTAGGCAGAGAGGCAGGCAGAGAGAGAGAGAGAGAGAGAGGAAGGGAAGCGGGCTCCCCGCTGAGCAGAGAGCCCGACTTGGGGCTGGATCCCAGGACCCTGGGATCATGACCTGAGCTGAAGGTAGAGGCTTTAACCCACTGAGCCACCCAGGCGCCCCTAGGATTTAAATGAATCCTCTGATCAGTGCGTCCAAGAACAGCACAGTGTCTTTCAAAACGATGACAACATACAAAATAAAAGAACACACAAAGAAACCGAACTAAGAAGAAATCTCTCAGCTTGTCACTGAGATGAAACAGATTTAAAGGCAGGTTCCCAAAACAGCAAGCCTCCAAAACCCTTTTATATAAAAACTAAGTTGTTTGAGAAGTCACATAGCAAGAAAGAAGACTAATTCAGTCACTTTCCTAACTGAGTTTCAATTCCTCCTCTAAGTAGTTCACAATACATATTCAATTATTTTCATATAAATAAGGAATACCTTCAATGCTGCCTTTTAAAAAGAGGAGATATCTCCAGTAACCTCATAAATATGCTGACAGTTCATAGCTCTCTTAGATCTATACCATCTCTACCCTCATACGATCCCTACTTGCACTTCTCCTAAGCCTTGTTCATTGCTCAAAGATACTAAAGCCTACTGAGTGGAATAATCAAAAGGAGAAAGGCCACTGGTTCACTTAACACCTTCTTTTAATTCAGCTATGTAATTAACAGGTTGTATATGTTATATAACATATCGATGAGAAAGACTCCCAAGGGTGTTCAAACTTATAAAAACATGAGTTAAATACAATGCTAGGATTTTCAGGAAAAATATGAACTTTCATAAATTTCAGTAAAACAATAAAACCCAAGGGTTAGAAAGAGGTGACTTCTTTGGTGAAACTTCATTTTGCCTTTGCTGGCAGAGGCTGAGAGGCCAAGATTATTTGCAACAAATATGCTTGTGCACATGATTCTGGAGGTCTGCATGGAAGCATTGTTTTCTCTGAAATCTGGAGTAAGAGTTGTGGTCTCCCAGTCACTGTAGAAAAAGGAGCCATGTGTTATGTTGCAGATGGTCAATTTCCTCTGGTCACATTCACTCTTTGTACATTAGGAAGGCAAAGAGAAGTGTGAAATGATAGGACAGAACAATGATCTTTATACAGGCATAGTGGATTATTTATTTTTAAAAGGTCAGTTAGGAAAAGGTGTCATGCATTGTAGAGCAATACATATGAAAATTAAAGTCGTGAACCCCTGCAGGGGATTCAGTATTGAAAAGTCACCCAAAGTCCTACAGTAAATGCTCTGTTAGCTGCTGTGGTTACAGTATGAGGTTCTCTGGTTAAAAATATGTTGTAGTTAAGTCTTCATTATGATTTCTATATCATGCCTAGATTTTAAATAACCAAGCATTAAGATAATGTAAAGCACTAAAGAAACACAAAGCCTCTGAATTCAGACTAGCTGACTCTAAATCTTGGCTACAACTCTTACCAGATTTGTGATATTAAGTTATCTACTCCCTCTGAGCTTTAATTTTTGTATCTGGAAAATGGAGCTAAGCCTTGATTAAATACTATGCTAGGACTTCCATTTTTCCACTTAAAAATGTCCTTTTGGGGACAAGGTTTTCCCCCTGGCCTCACACAAATAAAAAAGTAGACAACATATATGAAGAAGCATTGGTTTCCAAGATATAGTATATTAGATAACCAAGGACAGGAATCCCAGGATATGAGAAACAAAGGAAGTGAGACTTCTGGTTGCTTCAGTTTACTACCTTAAGAAAGTTTCCTGATCATGAAGCAGAAAGAAAAACCACAGATGGTCCAGCAGAATCCCTGAGTTGAAGAGACAGAGCTGAATGTCTAGGGACACCAATGCAGCTGGAGTTCGTAAGACAGACTAGGAAGAATAAAGAGTCACACAGAAAGCAAACTCCAAAGAATGGCACAGTCTCTACCTTCAAGTTCAGCAGAACATTAATCAGTGCACCTGTGTGATAAAACTAATGGAGACTAGGGAAAGAATCACCCACAAGGATTAGAGAGAATGGTACTCATGGCTCACATAGAGTCAGGAACTGCCTATTCTCAAGAGCTAGAGGAGAAATCTTTCTAAGTCCTCATGGACCTGGAAAGTAGTAACAAGGGTCTTGTCTCAGTAGTAGAGAATAATTAGATCAAAACTAAACATGGCTTAGTACTACATGACAAATCTGATATATGATATGATATCAGTATCATATCATCCTGATATGATAGTATATGTGGAAAACCCAAAAGGCTCCACTCCAAAACTGCTAGAACTTGTACAGGAATTCAGTAAAGTGTCAGGATATGAAATCAATGCACAGAAATCAGTTGCATTTCTTTACACCAACAACAAGACAGAAGAAAGAGAAACTAAGGAGTCAATTCCATTTACGATTGCACCCAAAACCATAAGATACCTAGGAATAAGCATAACCAAAGAGGCAAAGAATCTATACTCAGAAAACTATAAAGTACTCATGAAAGAAATTGAGGAAGACACAAAGAAATGGAAAAATGTTCCATGCTCATGGGTTGGAAGAACAAATATTGTGAAAATGTCTATGCTACCTAAAGCAATCTACACATATAATGCAATGCCTATCAAAATCCCATCCATTTTTTTCAAAGAAATGGAACAAATAATCCTAAAATTTATATGGAACCAGAAAAGACCTCGAATAGCCAAAGGAATATTGAAAAAGAAAGCCAAGGTTGGTGGCATCACAATTCCAGACTTCAAGCTCTATTACAAAGCTGTCATCATCAAGGCAGTATGGTACTGGCACAAGAACAGACACATAGATCAATGGAACAGAATAAAGAGCCCAGAAATAGACCCTCAACTCTATGGTCAACTAATCTTCGATAAAGCAGGAAAGAACATCCAATGGAAAAAAGACAGCCTCTTCAACAAATGGTGTTGGGAAAATTGGACAGCCACATGCAGAAAAATGAAATTGGACCATTTCCTTACTCCACACACGAAAATAGACTCAAAATGGATGAAGGACCTCAAAGTGAGAAAGGAATCCATCAAAATCCTTGAGGAGAACACAGGCAGCAACCTCTTCGACCTCAACCACAGCAACTTCTTCCTAGGAACAACGCCAAAGGCAAGGGAAGCAAGGGAAAAAATGAACTATTGGGACTTCATCAAGATCAAAAGCTTTTGCACAGCAAAGGAAACAGTCAACAAAACCAAAAGACAACTGACAGAGTGGGAAAAGATATTTGCAAATGACATATCAGATAAAGGGCTAGTATCCAAAATCTACAAAGAGCTTAGCAAACTCAACACCCAAAGAACAAATAATCCAATCAAGAAATGGGCAGAGGACATGAACAGACATTTCTGCAAAGAAGACATCCAGATGGCCAACAGACCCATGAAAAAGTGCTCCACATCACTGGGCATCAGGGAAATACAAATCAAAACCACAATGAGATACCACCTCACACCAGTCAGAATGGCTAAAATGAACAAGTCAAGAAATGACAGATGCTGGCGAGGATGTGGTGAAAGGGGAACCCTCCTACAGTGTTGGTGGGAATGCAAGCTGGTGCAACCACTCTGGAAAACAGCATGGAGGTTCCTCAAAAAATTGAAAATAGAGCTACCTTATGACCCAGCAATTGCACTACTGGGTATTTACCCTAAAGATACAAACGTAGTGATCCAAAGGGGCACGTGTACCCGAATGTTTATAGCAGCAATGTCCACAATAGCCAAGTTATGGAAAGAACCTAGATGTCCATCAACAATGAATGGATAAAGAAGAGGTGGTATATATATACAATGGAATACTATGCAGCCATCAAAAGAAATGAAATCTTACCATTTGTGACGACATGGATGGAACTAGAGCGTATTATGCTTAGCGAAATAAGTCAACTGGAGAAAGACAACTATCACATGATCTCCCTGATATGAGGAAGTGGAGATGTAACAGGGGTGGGAGTTAAGGTGGTAGGAAAAGTAAAAATGAAACAAGATGGGATCGGGAGGGAGACAAACCAAAAGAGACTCTTAATGTCATAAAACAAACTGAGGGGGGTGGGGGGGAGAGGGGTTGGGAGAGGGTGGTGGGGTTACATTATATGTTTAAATAAAGCTTAAATTAAAAAAAAAAAGACAAACTTCATTAAACAAGATAGGGTGGCACAAAGAAAGACAAATATATCAATATAACAGCACAGAATGCAGAAATAGACCCACACATACATGGATAACTACTTGTTTTTTTTATTTATATATAGAGAGAGTACACAGGGTTGGGGGAGGTCAGTGAGAGGGAGAGAATCCCAAGTAGGCTCCACACCCGGCACAGAGCCAGGAGCAGCACTCGATCCCAGAACCCTAAGATCCTGACCTGAGCCAAAATCCAGAGTCTGTCTGACTGAGCCACGTACATGCCCTCTGGATAACTACTTTTTATCAAAGGTACAAAGGTAATTCAATGGAGAAAAGATATCTTTTCAATAAGTGGTGATAGGGAAACTGCATATCCATATGTTGTGAATAAAATTTGAATATTTTGTTTCATATAAAAAAATAACTCAAAATCAATCATAGGCTAAATGTAAAACTAAATAATAAAAAAGACCTCTTATAGAAGAAAACAAAGAAGAAATATTTATGACCTTTAGTTGGTCAAAGATTGCTTAACTGTGACACCAAAAGTGTGATCCATCATACTGATAAATAAGACTTTAGGAAATGTACAAATTTGAGCTTTTTCGTAGATACTGTCAAGAAAATAAAAATAAGAGATAGATTGGAATAAAAATCTTTCAAATCATGTATTTGTTAAGGGATTCATATCTAGATTATATAAAGAATTCTCAAAACTCAATAATAAGAGAACAAATTGTCTAGTTTTATAAAAATTGACCAAAAAATCTGAGCAGATACTACAGAGAAGATATATACATGGCAGATAAGCACACAAAAATGTGTTTAGCATCATTAGTTAGAAGAAAAATGCAAATTTAAACCACAATGAGATACTACAACACACCTATTAAGATGCCTAAAACACTAGGACCAAGTGTTGGTGAGAAATGGGAGAAGTTGGTAGCTCTCATGCAGTGCTTTTGGGAACATAAAATGTGCAACCAGTTGGGAATGGAATATAGTTTGAACATTTCTTAAAAAGTTAAACATGGGACGCCTGGGTGGCTCAGTTGGTTAAGCGGCTGCCTTCGGCTCAGGTCATGATCCCAGCATCCTGGGATCGAGTCCTACATTGGGCTCCTTGCTCGGCAGGGAGCCTGCTTCTCCCTCTGCCTCTGCCTACCTCTCTGTCTGCCTGTGCTCGAGCGCTCTCTCTCTCTAACAGAAACAAATAAATAAAAATAAAATCTTAAAAAAAAAAAAGTTAAACATGTATCATTCCACCCCTAAGAAGTTAGAAGATAAATGAAAGCATATGTCATATAAAGACTTACACAGATGTATTCATAGCTCCAAACTGGAAATAAATCAAATATGCATCAAAACCAATGGTGACATATTGACACGGGCGGGGCATGACATCAAAGTCCTGAAAAGTAGTAGTGTTGGTTGGGAGGAAGAGATAGGTCTGAGAACCAGGAGTCTTGAGTTGTAACTCACATAAACAACTTTACTTTTCTGGATCTCAGTTTCTTTATCTGTTCAATAAAGCAAAAACATTTATTTTTACTCTAAAGAGTTTCCCATTCCCTCACTCAAAAAAAAGAAAAGATTAAAGAAAATAAGACAAAGATGTTATAAAAAGGATAATGGAGTCTGTTTAGTTTCTGTTACTGTTCCATTGGCTATTCCAGAGAATCTGCCTGCTATGAAATAAAAGTAATCAAATCTGACTGGAAAAGGACTTTTACTCTACAAGGAATAAGGACCCAACTGCTTATTCCCGACCTCTGAACTACAGAACCCAAGGTGCAAACCCAGAGTCTAATTCTCTAGGGTTGTTTTGTTTTGTTTTGTTTTGTTTTGTTTGGCAACTCCAGTAGAGATCTGTACCCACAAGTTTTGTGGATATTTGTTTTTTTCTCCTCCATGTTTGTTCCCTCTTCCAAGTTTCAAGATTATTTCTATATCTTACAGCATTAGGAAACAAAGTTATATAAGAAAGCAAAAGTTTATCTGCTCTTTAGTCTATCTAATCCCAAGGACACTTGTATGGGACAAAATCTGCAGAAGAATACAAATCTGCAAGGTCAAAGGATGCCAGCTGTATAGTCAAGATTTCTTCATTCCACAAGTTGGCTAGAATCAAATCAAACTTGACATGGTTTTAGGAGCAGAAATGGCTGTCCAGAAAGTTTTATTCCCATAGAATAATTTACAGGTCAGCTAAAATTTGGACTGTGTCCAAGTCTTTAGGACATATAAAGAAGTATTTTAATCTAGGAGAATTTATTTTCTAATGCAACAGTTAACATGAGTAATTTCAGCTATGCCTAAGAGAGTGGGTTACATTTGGAAACTTCATTTAAACAAGTGTGTACATACCTTTCTATGTGTCAACACATGTAGTGGGAATAAGGATGATTCTGATTTAGTTCATGACTTCCCCTCTGAAATCTTCTGTGGTCTTATGTGAAATGTCTTCACACTGAAGAAATTCCCTGTTTCCCTTTTGCTATCAAAAATAAAGTCCTTTAACATGGCCATAATCCCCTGCAAACATTCAGATTTACAATCACACCCACGCACACCCAGGTCTTTTCTGACAGCTTGCAAATATCCTTGTTCTCCTTTGCATGCAGTCTTCACAATTACAAAGCTGAAATTTCTTTGGCCTTTCCTCTCATGTTTATATAGCTCAGCTTTTCAAATGGTTTTAAAAAATTCTTTAGGCACACCTAAGAAAAATATGCATTTCTTTTCATTACCTGGGTAAAGGCCAAGGTTTTTTAATCCCCATTTACCAAGAAAACAGTGCTCTCAAGTGTGCTTTGTATCAGCAAATTGAAGGTACACTTGATAGAGATTCATTTTTCTACTTCAAAAAGGCCCCTATCATCTTCCCATTTTCTTCTGCCTGTGTTGCACACAGCCATTTATTAATCACAAAAAGAGCTATTCCCATATCCTCTTTCTACTAATGTTTCTTACTTCTATCGGGTGTCTGATAGAACACACACAACTTATACCTTAACCCCATAGCCTTAGTCTTTATAAGCTGTGGAGGGGCATACTAAATGGATAAAGACTTCCTGCTTTGCAGGGACAGTTTGTTCCTAAAAACACTTTATGTAATATCTTGGGGTGGATTCCCCAGAGGCAGACCCTGAGCTGAGGATTTGTGTGCAGGTGATTTATGAAAGATATGCAATAGAAACTTGTAAGGGAATGCAGGAAGCAGAGTAGGGAAGGGGAAAGAGCCCAGCAGGGGTGTGACTCTAGGCAAAGTCTCCTGGTTGCTTCAAGTTCATCCTGTAAGGTGTCACTTGAGAGTATGACTTAAACCTCCAAGGTTTTCTCCTATGGGGGCACGGGGACAAGATCACTGGTTAAGGATGGTTTAGGCAGATAGAAAACCCCAAGCACATCCAGATCTCTGAAAATCCCAAAGAAGAGACTCCAGATATCCCAGGGAGTCCCTCGAAAAAAGTCACAAAGCTGGTATTAGAAACAAAAGCACACAGAAGCCTGGGGAGGGACACAAGAAACTCTGAAAAGCTGGCAGGTGATCCAGCCAGAGCACCAACAGTGTCCCTGCCTCTGCTCTGTGCTGGGAACTGTCCTCAATGTAGGAACAACATGGTGAGTGGACCTCTCACCCATTCCAGCTAAGCTTAAAATAGGGTTGAAAAAGAAAAGATGACTCTTTAGCCAATAATCTCACAAATGAACAGAACACAATTAACTGTGAAGTGCTTTGAAAAAAGTCAGAAGAACATTTATTGGAGGCTCCTGACTTAGCCTTGGGTTGAACAGATGCTTTTTTAGGGAAACAACTCAAAACGTAACAATCTGGATTCCTGGCTATATGAAGAATATCTACACTGTTGTTATTAGTGTTTTAGTGGTTTTGCTAGGCAAAGACAATTTGTACGCTTCTAGGTGCCCTGACGTAATTCTCAAAGTCAGGATAAACCCTCTGAAAAGCCTTTAAATAGTGAATCGGTGGGAAAAAAAATAATATGAGGATGTTTAGGTTGAGTGAGTTAGAGAATATTCTACAGTCCAAGCTTATAAAGGCATCACAACATATCACAAAGAGCCTGAATAAGAAAGTCACACACACACACACACACACACACACACACACACACACACACACAC
>RCUC01135340.1:0-52996 GCA_003697995.1 Taxidea taxus jeffersonii
ACTTGCTCTCTCTCCTGTCTCTCTCTCTCACACATAAATAAATAAAATCTTTTTAAAAATAAAATATAGGGACGCCTGGGTGGCTCAGTTGGTTAAGCGGCTGCCTTTGGCTCAGATCATGATCCCAGCATCCTGGGATCGAGTCCCACATCGGGCTCCTTGCTCAGCAGGGAGCCTGCTTCTCCCTCTGCCTCTGCCTACTACTCTGTCTGCCTGTGCTCAATCTCTCTCTCTCTATAACAAATAAATAAATAAAATCTTAATATATATATATATATATATATATATATATATCAGGCAAATCCTTTACATTTGGGAGAAGCATGGTTTGTGTGAAATCATTTAACTTTGTGCAGAGTAACTATTTCCCTGAGCCCCAAGACCCTGAAGAGGAAGGTGGGGAACAAAGAGGAGCCTGCTACTGTCAACCAATTTATTGCTTTCTCTCCATGCTCCAAAATGTTCCACCTGATCCTTTCATTTCAGAGGACTTCATATCTGATAATCATCTGATAACTTATTTAGTAAGGTCTGGAGACCATTCATAAAGCAGCTCACCTTAAAGGAGAATTGGGTGATAAGATATGAGACCTGTCCAGGATCACACCCAAAGCATGTTCGCTGGTGGTAAACACAAAAGGAAGACCCTTTCCAAAGGTTGGATTCAGCGTCCTGCCATCGAACCCACCTTGCCAACAGACTGCTTTGTATGGATTTCAGGGCAGAATGTAGCATAAAATTATAGCTACCTATATTTGGAGGCACTAATCTAGGGTATTATATCTGTAGTCTCACTGACTGAACAGTTTTGAAGTCTCTTTTTGCTTTTGAAATATTAGTGGCATTTGCTCATGAAACTTACATGGTCTCACAACGTGCTAAGGGAATCCCTAAAGCAGGCAGAAGGAGCGGGTGCCTCTCCATGGGACCTGTTCAAAGCATTTTCCTCCTCCCACCAGAAAGCCTGGAAGGTCCTACTCTGAAGTCCTGTCTCCTCCAGTCTCTAGAATAGTAACTGTGTGAGCTCATTGGACCAGAAGAGTTCACTAAGACCAGAAAGGTCATCAGCTAGTTGATAAGCAATGTGTACACATGTAAGTGCATAGATCTGGAGCCAGACTACCAGGGCTGGAATTCCCATCCTGCTACTATTCATTTGGGCTTTTTTGGTTTTTTGGTTTTTTTTTTTTTTCATTTTCTCTGTGCTTCAGTTTTCCCATTTGTAAAAAGAAGCTACTAACTAGGCCTGTTCCCAGGCTGTTGTAAGGGACAAATGAGTTCATATATGTGAATGTGAATTGATAGATGTGACAACAGTTCCTGAAACATTCTAAATCCTGTACCTGTTCTGTATTTTCCTTGTTAGTTCATAAAAGTCTAGCCATATTAACCACCTTGCATTTAGATACATATACTTAAAAGGAGATAAATCAAAGACTAGATACGTTTGGATAGAATAAAATAAATCATCAAAAGCCTAGAACATGGGAAATTGCCCAGAGGCCACAAATCAAACTGAAATAAAAATCAATTTGTAAGTATTAATATTTGAGGAGCTCCTATTATAGCAATGGTCTTTTTATACATTAAGGGAGTAGCAGTAAAGAACTGGGAGGCCTAATTCCATTCTCCAGGGGGCCTATACACATGTAGAAAAAAATTAGATATATATTGAAATAGATGCTAACAGCACCAGGTACAACAAAGAGCGTATGAAGGAACCAGCAGCTGCATGGCATAGACAAGAAGCCCCAGGGGGGCAAACAATAGAGTCAGGGGCAGTGTATTGCTAGTGCTTATTGGGGGTGCTACCGTGTATTAGGGTATTGGGGTGTATTGGAGGTGTTACAGGGGTGTGCCCTGGAGACATGGGTGCCTCATAGTTTGTAAAAATAAAAAGTTTGAAACAAAATTTATGTGTTTGCCCACAAGTGCCCAGTTAAATATATCATGGGGCATACTTCCATTAAAAATGATGACATGGTTTTTCTTTTTTTGAAATAGAAAGATACCCAGGGCATCTTATCCTATGAAAATGAAGGTGATAGAATATAATGTTTGGGGGCGCCTGGGTAGCTCAGTCAGTTAAGCATCTGCCTTCAGCTCAGGTCATGATCCCAGGGTCCTGCGGAAACTGCTTCTCCCTCTACCCCTCCCCTTGCTTATTTTCTCTCTCTCTCTCTCTCTCTCTCTCTCTCTGTCACACCCTCTCTCTGCCTCTCGAGATAAATAAATAGAATAGAATAAAATAAAATAGAATAGAATGTTTGCCATGGTCCCACTTTAGAAATTTGTTTGTGTGTGTGCATGCATTCTCTATGAATACCTACACGTAAAGAAATACACCAAAGTTTCAGCAATTACTTCTTTGAATGGGAACTCATCTGGGTGACTTCTATGCTTTTTTTAGTTTTCACATCTACTGTTTACATTTTTTACACTAAGCACTGAAAGTCTTATTTAGGAGAGAATTGAGGGAGCATGGGAAAGGATTAAAAGAAAATCTGGTTTTCCTAACCCTGACAAGGCCTATTAATGAGCTGACATGGTGTGCATTTTATTCTGTACATCTCTCAGAATTTATTACAGAGCCACTCAGTGCACTTTTTATATAATGATTAGCTTATATTATTCAGTTCTTGAGTAGAACTTGGGTCAGCTCTGCGTGCTCATTATTTGTGCAAGTAGCCAGGACCGCCAACTTTCCCAGCATGACGACTGTTGATACCACGGATGGATGAAATGTTTTCTAAGCACCAAAATAGCACTTTACAAGGGTAAGGGGACGCTGCAGGCTCTCTGGTCACTGGAATATATATGAGTCATTCAGAGAGTGAGAGTTCCAATGGCTAGCTCTCTAATCAGAGAGCACAGCTGGAGAAGAAGAAATAGTGGGAAAACACTTGAATTTCATGGCCCGAGTCTTGTATTTAACGTGTGACAACTCTGCCGCAGAAAAAGTTTGTCACCTGATACACTCATAAAAGGACAAGGGAATGTCCCAAACGAGTTAGCATCTCCCTTTTAAAATGGATAATATCCCAGGTTAAAAATTGTAAAGACTTCCTACTTGAGCAGAAATGGTTCAAAACCTGCCTACACTTAAGGCCAAACTACATTTTTCCTCTGCATGTTCATAGACCAGTGGCAACCAACCAGAGAAGGAGGTGAAATCCCTTTTTCATTCCTGCCTACACCTTCAGCCATTCTGTCCCTTCTCTCCCCACAGGAGACCTGGGACTCTCTGGCTCTTGGCCTTCCTTCTCAGAGAAAAACAACCCACCATCACTAAGTAAAAGTGATCAACCAGGATACATATACACAGAGCCATTTCTGAATCTGTAGTTGTGATTTTAGACAAGTGCCTAAACGCTCTGAGTTGAGACAGGTGAATTTGGAACTTTAAGCTTATCTTCAGCTCCATAATTCCATGCTTCCATAATAATTAAATCCATAGCAGTTAATGAATAAAAGCCTTAACCACATCAGGGGGCATTTGAATATCAGGTCAGCAAAGACTGGAAAAACCTTAGTTTAAACAACAACAACAACAAATTGTGTCCTCGGAACAAAATTTCGAGCACTGACAACCTGGACAGTAGAGAGAATTTGGAGCCTTTCTGGAATTCTTCAGACCACACAACAAATCCCCCCCAGCTACCCCTCCCCCGCATCTGCTGTGCTTAGATCTTACACTATCCGAAATGCTTTTGAAAAGCCCAAAGAACTCTTAAGTTGACCAAAACAGAAAACACCGACAATCTCATTGAAAATTGTTCTCTTTTATGTTTCCAATGAAATGCCTAAACATTAAAGATGAGATTTGAACGTAAGGCTGCTCATCAGAACTAAATCCTTTTAGGATTCTACCCATTACTAAATGGTGCACAGCAAAGCACGAATGAATTCTTAAGAAAGAGCTCAATATTTTGTAGCACATTTAACATATTGAAGGAAACATTGTTTTGTTTGTGGGAAAATTATACTGACTGTAACAAGTGCGTTTATTCTAACTGGATTGCTTCACACATTGCGGTATATAGGAAGAGACAAATTAAAAACCAAGATTTCATATGAATCGGCAACGTGCTCTGGTACTCCTTCTTTGCCTCCATTAAGGACCTACCCTGCGTGTTAGGATCATCTAGTTATTTCTTGCCCCACATCCATCTTTCAGTAAACCAACTTTTGCTTCCTGCTTTAAGTTTTTATTCCGTTTTCTGTTCTTCTCTTGTTGAAGCTTGTCACTTTCCCCAAGACTCTCTATTATCCCCCTCAAGCCTGTTTTTCCTGCAAACCCATGTTTTCTCTCTTTAAGCACCCAAGAAGGATATGTTCCTTTTTCCCAGATGGCTTCAATCTCATCATTAATTAGTCTTTTCCTCTTAGTTTCATTATGTACTTCTTTCTCAGCTAGGAGGCGAGGACAGAGAAAGTCTGTACATATAATTTTGACTTCACTTTACGCTCTCACTGATGGGAACTGTCATCTTTTCCATATGCAGCAGGTAAGTGCAGCAAGCGCTACAAAATTAAGTTACTTTTGCTCAGGTCAGATCCGTCAGTGTGGGCTTTCTAAATCTCAAAGCAGATTATAACCCTTCCCTGTCCTAGTTAGATGAAGACGGCCTGTGAATCCCAAGCCTCCCCAGATGGACACAGTAACTCCTTCCATCAAGTATGAGGGTCTATGCTGTCTGGCCCCTGCTGATTCCTTGCGTTGCTCCTCACAGTTTTCCTGTCGTGCTTTCTGGTCAACCTGCTCAAATCCTGGTGGCTTCCTCAAACACCACAGTGTCACTCTACCAGGTCTCTGTCAACTCCCCATCCTAGCCCCCCACCTTGTAATACCATCGTCCCTTTCTTTTATTCATCTCAAGACTCACCTGTCTGGGAAGCTTTCGTCCCTTCGTCTTTCCTCACCCCAAACCTGGGTTTCACTGGATCCCTAAACTCCCCTGTGTTTCTCACACACAATTACCTCAGGTTTTGTTAGAGGTAGTGGTTTGTTTGGCAGCTTTCCCCCAGTGGACTATAAGCTATTCTGAGAAAATTGTGCCCTTGGTCTCTTTCTTCATTTGTACCGCAAGGATTTAGCTGTCTCGGAATAATGTTTGTGGGAGAAGTTTATTTGTGCTTTGACATAACAAATGAGAAAGGTCACTGCCAATCTTAAGTGCCATACAGTAAGATCACCACAATAAGGTAATATCATCGTCATTAGAAGTGGTTACAAGGGAAGAGGGTGGTTGGTTTACGGACACTGGGGAGGGTATGTGCTATGGTGAGTGCTGTGAAGTGTGCAAACCTGGTGATTCACAGACCTGTACCCCTGGGGCTAATAATACATTATATGTTAATAAAACATAAAAATTTAAAAAAAAAAAGAAGTGGTTACAAGGGAAGAAGTTCAAGCATGTAGGTCTGCTTGCAACTTTTGAAAGGCTTGAATCATGGGTGGGACACTTCTGCCTTCGCTTTGAATTTGTAAGCAAAGGAAGCTGCTGGGGCAAAAACCAACTAAGATTAAGTTTACCTACTGTTTCTCCTCCTCATAAGGCCTTCTGCTTTGTATTCAAAGTAAGATTTTCTGAACCTAGGAACCTGGGCCACAATTCCAATGGGTTGATTCAGGCAAAGCACCTCAAGCCCTCCATCTCCCCAAGCCTCCCTCCCTCTTGGCTGTCTCTCCCAATAGGCTCCCTCCTCTGCCCTGTGTTGTGGAGACACTCTGCTAAGCAGGGTAAGGTCCCTATCTTATCTAAGTCTCAGGTCAATCCCCTGATATAAATTCTATTGTTTTCCTTTATCTTATCATTGAAGGTACCAGGGCTTGAATCAGTTAATCAACCTATGTGCAGAAAGAGGCAGAGCTGAGATTTGAAGCAGATTCTGATTGACTCCAGAGCCGGAGATCTTAATCACTGCTCAGCATTGCTTCTCCATCATCTGACCACGGCTTCATCAAACTCTTCACTGGAGATAGACTCCCTTGCACAGCTGGTCTAGAAATAAGCTTTTTTCATTAATACATCTTTTTATTTTCCCTTGTGTTAATCCTGTCTTTACTTACCATGCTACCGAGTAAAATATTTTCTGTTGGCCCTCGATGCAAAGAGTATTGATGGGGATGGGTGGAAACTGAAATTATTATAGTTTAAATCCCCCAGTTAGGATTGTCGTGGGAACAATCCTAAGATCAGGATGGGACCAAACCTGAAGACAATACGGATAATTACAATAAACAACATCTATTAGGCATTTACTGTGTTTTGGTCACTTTGCTCTGAACTTTGTACAGTTGTCCCATCCGATCTTTATGCCAATTTTATAAAGTGAACTTTTTTGTTATATGTATTCTCTAATACATTTGGTTATGTTATATATGCTGATACAAATGAAAAAAAAAATGAGATGGAGAGCTTACATAACTCACTCAAATTCACATATTTGTAATTCCTGAAACAAATTTTCAAAATCAAGCACTCTGACTTGGCTCCCGACCACTAAGCTATATTAATTCTCAGAAGGTTAGTTTCTCTTGACTCAGCAAGTTTCTGTGGGAAGGGAAGGTAAAGCAGAGGAAGAGACAGAAGCTGTTACAGTATTGGCTGCCTTGTTTCCCATCAGTGGAGGCAAATGTTAGAATGACAATTATTTAGGAAAGCTGCAGTTAGGAACATTTAGCATTTCAGTGGAAGAAGTCTAAGCTATTCCTCCAGAACAAGAAAGAAAATTGAAACCCTGGAAACCTGGAGAAGCTTCTGATCACTGATGTCCTGACAACCTAGATGAATAATTAGGACAGATCAGTTAAGTTCACAGATGGTCAGATAAGTTCATCTGTATTATAGCATTTACCATGTGTATTACAATGATTCTTTACATGGCATCTCCCCTCCTAGACTTTGAGGTATTTGAAAATACAGCTGTCCTAGTTCTTGCTATCATCCCTAATATCAGACACAATGTAGAGTCTCAGTATACATCTAGGATGTTTCCTCTATCAAGAGAGTTTTGCTGAAGGGATTGCAGATCAAGACTGTTCCATATGAATGACATAATCCCTGAGTTATAGGATTTGTTTACTTTTTTTTTTTATTATGGAAGCAATTCAATGTTTAAGAGGTACAAAAAAAGCTTGTGATGCAAAAATCTCTCTCCAAATCTTGTCCTTGGTCACCCAATCATCCCTACCCCCTCAGGGACAACCAGAGTATCAATTATTCATATAAGCCTCAAAAGGTATTTTATGCACACACTAACATAAATTTGTTTTCCTCCTTTCTACCCTTTCTACAAAAACATAAAACATGATTCCCACATTCTGAAACTTGAGTTTACCCACAAAAAGAAATCCCAATATTCATTCACATGAATTTATAATGCGTTTTCTCTGTTGTTATGCTTTTGTTCATTTGGTCTTTAAAAATGTGTTTGTTTTTAAGGGTTCTATCACATCCCACTGTAAGGATGGTCCATTGTTGGTTTATGTGGTCCCTGCCATGAGTATTGAAAGTATTTTGAACAAAACTGTTTGTTCTTTCTAGTAAAACCTACTGTCTGGGGAGCAGGTTTAGAGGGCATTTCCTTAATACTATTATATAATATTTAGGTTCTCTTTTTATTGAAATTATGCATGCATATGATTAAACAGCAACATTATTCTGTTTTTTTAGTAAAAACATTTTTTAAATAAAAAATTATAAATTATGACAGCAATTCAACATTAAAATTACAGGTATTCTCACAAAAGGAATTTATACCCTAAAAACAAAACAAAACAAAACACACACACAAAAAAATCACCAATACATTTCAAGCTGGCATAAGCTTTCCTAAAGTGAAAAAAAGCTCAGAAACTACAGAAGAAAAAGGGCTGATGCATTGTAGGGAAAATTATATCTAGACATATTCTGTCAAAATTTTGAATTACCATAATACACTTAAATCTAGGCAGAAAATATGTTCGGAATAAAAGGGAAAGGTCAACTTAGACTTATAATTCTCTACAATATAAAACAGTAGAAATCATGGCTGCAACATTTGAGAAACTCTTAAAAGGCAAATTTTAGTGGTATTAGAAATTGTGATGAAATGTAAAGATTTAAAAAACCCACAAAACCAATGATATAACATATACATCTGTTGTAGAAAGAAACTATGTGAGCTCTTTAAGTAAAAAGAACTTTAATATAAGGAAATAGAGGCTTAAAAATCTTTGCAAGACATGGAGGAATGGGCTCCACTACCAAGTATTCTGGAAATGCTACCCAGAAAAAGCCATCCTGACCCTCTCTTTAATATGTGGGAAATACCTCCCCAATGACCACATTTCCCAACTCTCCTGAATGCAGGAAAAGTCACCCTGGCCAGTGGGATTGATCAGAGGTGCTGTGTGTCATCTGTGGGGATTTTAAGAGGTATGGTTATTCTTCCCATAATCTTTTTTTTTTCCTGCTAGTTGGACACAGAAGAATCAAAGCCTAGGGGAAGCTAGAGCCACAACATGGAAGAAAAGTGTCAGCCAACAGGAACACTGGCATTGAACTATTACAAAAGGAAGAAATGAAACATGCCCAGGCAGTGAAATTCTAGGGTTTCTTTGTTACAAACAATTGAAGTACTCTAATTAATAAAATAGTCAAACTTGTCGGTCTATGGACTTGCAGTCAGCATTGCGATAGGTTGGGTAAGAAATCAAGAGACTCTTTGGAACCACTGACATCAAGGATCTGGAAGGAGATGCTATCACTAAACTGCCTCCAGACAGCTATGAAGCCAGTGACTTCGGGCTGGATTGCACCTGCCGTGGAGAGCCATCTCTCTGGCTGTGCTCACCTGGAAGGAGCAGGAGCAAGGACAGAGAGCTGCTGCCCAACCTACACCCCACACAACTCACAAGGGGCATCTAGCTGCTGATACTAATTTACATCCAGCGTTTTCTCTGCAAGAGCCTCTAGAAAATATACTTCTTAAGATTTCTAGCCTCTGCAGTACCATAAAGCATACTGGAAAGAAGTGAGATAAGGGACTAGGTGACAATCCACCATAAGCACCACTTCACTAGGACTTCAGGGTTCTTGAATCTAACACGCACACACGTATACGTATAGGTCTATAAGAAGACACACTACAACATTAAGTAGAGTTTTTCCTGAAATGGGAGAATATGGGTGCATATTCCTTTCTTTTCTATGATTCCCAAGTTTTCTATGATGAGCACATATTACTTTTCTCATTAAAAACATAGGAACATTCTTTGAAAGTACAATAATGTAGGACTTGATGATAACTTATCTCTTTTTATTTTTGAAATTTACTGTAAGTCCATTCTTTACTTCTACCACCCAGAATTAGCCTCACATTGAAGACCCAAAAAGTATAAAAAGGAAAGGATTCTTGATAAATGTTCATCATTAAACATGTCATCTTTCTGCTTCTCCTATGATAGACTGCTTGTGTGTGGTTTACCCTAGTGGCTAAATTGGAAACTACCTTAAATAAAAGAAACGTTTCTTTGCACACACATAATCATGTTAAGAAACGAATTGTTGATTAAGCTAAGTAGATTTCTCCATGATTAGTAATGATATAAAAATAACTTATCAACAAAGCTTATCAGAAAAAAAAATGACAGACTTAAGAAAATATGATGCTATTTTGGTAACACGTAGAGGAGCAAAAAGAAACAGATAAACCAAAAAATTATACGTGTGTGTGTGTATATATATCCCATTCACCTTAGAGAATGGAAAGTCCATTTTCTAAGAGAAGGAAATGGCTTTAATAGAGATTTCCAAAGAGGTAGAAGTCTTGTTTTCTACTCACTGGGCCAGATAGAAATAAATAAATAAATAAATAAATAATGAACGGTTGATGATGAAGTGTGGCCAGTTCTAGAGTCTCCACTCAGTGAAGGGAATTGTGGTTTTTCAAACAACATTCAGAATCCATTTTTCTGCCATCATTTATCTCTATTGCATACCGAATGTTCTATCTTTCTAGCCAGCTACTCTGATAAAATGTAAGAACCACCAGTGATATTATAAATGAAGTACTTAGAAGCTTGCAGTAATAGTAGATATTAATAATAACCTTAATGAAAATTTGTAGCAACCCAATTTATCATTTGAAAAAGTAGCAATAAATGGTATTTGGGGCTGTTGTCAAGAGCTGAGAAAGAAAATCTATTAATTAATAATGTGTAAGTACAAAGTCACAATACTATAATCTCTACCAAGATGTATGAGTATAAGTTACCTCTCAATATTCCTAACTATTAATATTTCCTTAGATTTTTTTTCCTGAAGAAATATACTTAGAAGACTTCAAGACAGTATATTTACTAAAAACCCTGCCCAGCCCACCAGCAGCTACAACAATAATTCTGTGGTTTATACCCCCCAAATCTCCCATCTTCTGTGTCCTTCTACAGTGACTTCGTCCTCTTTATTGAGCTGTGGAGTTAAATTCTCCCCCTTGGAATTGGGTAGGTCTGTGGCTGCTTCACCCATTACGCTCTATAAACTACAGAGGAAGTGAGTCTATGTGGCTTCCACAGCAAGGTCATAAAGAGCCATGCAGCTTCAGCTTTGGCCTCTTGGAATGCCCATCCTATGGATACTCTCTTGCGACCTTCATGTTGGGAACCAAGCTACCATGAATAGAGAGATCCAACCTCAGGTGAGGTTGCTTGTAGTGCTCAGGGTGACAGCACCAGCTGGGCCCAGTCATAATCAACCAGACTGGGCCTGGATCTTGTACCATGCATAAAAATCAACTCAAAAATGAATTAAAGAAACATAGAACTCTTACAAACACAGAGGAAAAGTTCCTTGACATTGGCCTTGGCAATAACTTTTAGAATATGATACCAAAAGCTCAGACAACAAAAGTAAAATTAAGTAAGTGGGACTCTATCAAATTAAAAGACTTCTGCACAGCAAACAAAATAAAAGGCAGTCTACGGAGTGGGGAAGAATATTTAGAAACAACATATCTGATAAGGGGCTTGTATACAAAATATATAAGGAACTCATCCAACTCAAAAGCAAACAAACAAACAAACAAACAAAAAAAACACACACAAAGGAGGAAAAGAAAAACCTGGTTGAAAAATGGGCAAATAACTGAATAGGCATTTTTCAAAAAAAAAAAAAAACAACAACAACAAAAACCAACATATGAATGACCAATAGATACATGAAAAGGTGCTCAATATCACTAATCATCTGGGAAGTACAAATTAAAACTACAAGATATCTCTTCATACTTGTTAGGATGGCTATTATAGAAAAAAAATAAATAACAAGTGGTAGGGTATGGAAAAAAGAGAACCTTTGTACACTATTAGTGGGAATATAAATTGGTACAGCCATCATAGAAAACAGTATGGAAGTTCTTAAAAAAAAAAAATAGAAATACCATATGGTTCATTAATCCCTCTTCTGGGTATATACCCAATGGAAATAAAATCAGTATCTTGAAGAGATATCTTACATGTTCTTATTATAGCATTTTTCACCATAGTCAAGATATAGAAACAACCTGAGTATCTACCTACAAATGAATAGAAAAAGAAATTGGGCTACATATATACAATGGAATATCATTCCATATTTAAAAAGGGGTTCCTGACTTTTGCCACAACATGGATGCACCTAGAAGACATTATGCCAAGTGAAATAAGCCAGACATAAAAAGAGGGAAAAATGCATGATCTCACTTATACATGGAATCTAAAAAGTTGAATATATAAAAATGGAGAGTAGAATATTGCTCATCAAGGTTGGAAGAATAAGTCTAGAAATCTAATGTATAGAAATATTACTATAGTTAAAAATACTGCATTGAATAATGGAAACTTGCTAAGATCATAGACTTTAGGAACTCTCATCACACATATACACACATACATAAAAGTGGTAACTATGTGAGGAGAAGACATGATAATTAGCTTGACTATAGAAATCATTACACTATGCGTATGTGTCACAAATCATCATGGTGGACACCTTAAATATATAGCTTTATTTTTTTAATAAAATAAGAAAATAACTTTATCACCAGGTCTCAAATTCTTTGGTTTGGTGTACAGTGTTCTTTATGATTTCTTCAGCCTTATATCCTACCTCTCAAGACCCATACTTCACTTACTGCTCCAGTAACACGAAATCTGTTGTAGATTTCATATGAAACTCACTTTCTCTCACCTTCATTGACAACTCTGTGCATGCTTCCTCTGTCTCAAGTGTTCCCTTTACACTTTTCCCATTGTCAAACTCGCCTGATCCTCCAAGATAAACTATGCCTTTTTTCCCTTTCCTTAAGATAAATTATGCCTTTATTTCCCTCTCCATGTGGTATATGCCTTTATAACTCAAGAGCCTACCACAACATCTAACACATATTATGTACCCTATGAATGCTTGTTGAGTTACTGGATAAAGGGATGAATGGATAGATGGATACACGGACAGACACACAAAAGGACATTGGAGGGAGAATGATTAAAAAAAAAAAAAACTTCCTAAGGCAATGTATTTTAGTTTCAATGTTAAATATTGGCAAGGATTGGAAAATTGTGGTCAAGAATACATTTCAGGGGCGCCTGGGTGGCTCAGTTGGTTAAAGCCTCTGCCTTCAGCTCGGGTCATGATCTCAGGGTCCTGGGATGGAGTCCCACATCAGGCTCTCTGCTCATCGGGGAGCCTGCTTCCCTTCCGCTCTCTCTGCCTGCCTCTCTGCCTGCTTGTGATCTCTGTCTGTCAAATAAATAAACAAAATCTTTAAAAAAAATAAAATAAAATAAAGTGGGCAAGAAATATAAACAAACATTTCATCAAAACAAACATTTCATCAAAGAGAGTAGAAGATGGCAAATAAGCACATGAAAAGGTGTTCAGCATCATTATTGGGCAAGTACAAATTAAATCCCCATTACAATTTATCATCTTATAGGCGTCAGAATGACTAAAATAGTGACAACACTAAATGCTGGTGAGGATGCTGAAAAACTATGTCATTCCCACAGTATACGTGGGATTGTAAAGTGTAGTTTGGCAGTGAAGGATAGGTTGGCAGTTTCTTATAAAAACTGATATGAATGACCATACTACCCAGCAACAGATTTTTGGGCATTCATCCCAGAGTAATGAAAACTATGTTCATGTAAAAAACATACATGAATGTTCATGCAACTTCATTCATAATAGTTAAAACTGGAGTCAACTCAAATGCCTTAAATAAATGAACAGTTAAACTATGGCAGATCCATACCATGGAATACAACTCAGTAATAAAGAGAAACGAACTATTGATACACATTACAACTTGGATGAATTTCTAGATTATGCTGAGTGCAAAAACCAATCCCAAAGATTACATACTATGTGATTTCATTGAATGACATTCTTGAAATGACAAAATTATATAAATGGAGAGAGGATTAGTGGTTATAAGGGGTCAGGAATGGTAAGGATATAGGAGAAAGAGGCTACCAGGGATTAGGAGTGAAGTTGAGGGGTTGGAGGAGGGAAGAGGTATTTTCAAAGGACATCCACAAGGAATTTTTGTGGTGATGCAATCATTTTGTATCTTGATGGTGGTGGATACACAAACCCAGACGTGATAAAATTGCATGGAACTAAATATACATGTGCATATAATTGGAGAAATCCAAATAAAATTGACGATTATAGTTTTGTAGGATATTACCATTGGAGGAAACTGGGTAGACAATACACAGAATCTCTCTGAATTATTTCTTGTAATTGTGTATGAATATAAACTTATTTCAAAATAAAATTTTTTATTGTTTTTGAAAACCTTTGACCTGGGGCACCTGGCTGACTCAGTCAGAAGAGCATGTGATTCTTGAGCTTGGGGACATGAGTTCAAGACCCACCCTAGGTGTAGAGATTACTGAAAAATAAATAAATAAATAAAGTTTAAAATTTTTTAAAAACAAAAATAAAAAGCTTTGACCTGAAAATTTAATGAATACCCTTGGTAACTAGGTTATAAGGAGAAAAACATTACTTTTAAACAACTTAAAAGTTTTAATAACTGATATATCACTGTATAAGAAAAAAAATTATGTCATGTAGTTTTCCTCAAGATAACTGGACAGATTTAATAACTTTCATCTAAAAATCATTCCCTATGTTCCTCCTGATTTTACCACCATATAAAAACACTGTAAGCACAATATTCTAGTTTATGCAAATCTTAGATGTATTTTCTTATGAATAGTCTGCTTGAATTTCCTAAACTTCCTTCCATGGTTTGGTATATCAGATAAACTAAAATCACTTAGAAAAATGCAAAATTTTGTGTTTCACTAAATTAATAACTAATAGTAATGTCTTAATCAAAAGACATCAGTACATATGATACTATAAATCATAATCATTTCATATGGAAGTTAGCCCAAATATAGAAGGTCTGAGAAGTCAACCTCATTTGCTTGGGTTTATAATACTTAGAAATAATGAGCTTGAGGGAAACGATAAAATGTGTTGAAATTTTTTATGAAATTGGATAAATATGATCAGTTTAATTATAAGGGAAAAAAAGACTCATGAATCCTTTATTGTTGTTATATAGATAATATTCAAAAAGCAAAAGTAAGATCTGTGCTTTCTTTGTAAAAAGGCCAATTTATACCCTGCTCAAACAACAAATGTCCCTTTCTCTCTCACAATAATTGTGGTTTTTTTGGCATATTCTTCAATCATTCCAAATGAAGTGTCTTATTCTTTGAAAATGTTTAGTTCATGCTAATAATTGCTATCCCCACAGTTTTAAAATATTGCCTGTTAAATACTGTCATTAGATAATGTGATCTATGTTCTTATCTCTTCTGACGACTCTTCTTGACTTTTTTTTTTGCAATTTCAGGTTCCAATTTCAACATAATAAAACTGCTAAGACTTTTTTTTTAACGTGTAAATTATGTTTGAGTTTCCTAAATGACCACTAAGTAACAGAGAGATTTATCCCTTCATTTTCAAAAGGAGGCATATTAAAAATAATTAGCTGTGTTTGACATTTTCCAGATGTTCTAGCTGCTCGATACCGTTAGGAGAGCTGTCCTGTTTATTTCTCTTTTCTAGAGGAAAAAAGTCAGCCTTCTTAGGTCAATTTTATGGAGGTAAAGGGCATTAATATAAATATATGTAAGTTTTTGTGGTTTTCCCCCACTTAAAAATAAGCATAAGCATGTTCATGTTCAAAGACTGACAAAGTTACTGTCAATAAGTTAATTTAATATATATATATTTATTTACCTTATTTTGTCGTCATTCATCTCACTTGTATACAGCATACATAAGCATATATACTATATATAATGTGTATATATTTTATGTATAGTTACATAGTACATATATCATGTGTATATATTATGTATATCTTTAGACGCAAGCATACACAATCCAACACATTGTTGGCATTACTTTGAACAAACTGTTTTCAGATCAGTACTTATTCAACTAAGAAAAAGAAAAATAATAGTTTTTATTTTACCCTCACTAATTCCTTCTTTGATGCTTTTCCCTACTTTACATAGATCCCAGTTTCTAACCTATATTATTTTTCTTCTCTCTACAGAACTTCTTTTAACATTTCTTGCAAGGCAACTCTATCAAGAAACAAATTCCCTTGATTTTTGTTTGTTTGATAAAGTCTTGACATATCACTTTTGAAGGATAAATTCTCAGGACACAGAATTCTAGGTCAGTGGTTTTTTTCTTTTATCACATGAAATATTTCACTCTACTTTCTTGCTTGCATGGTTTCTGAGGGGAAGTTAGATGTAAATCTTACCCTTGTTCCTCAGTAGGTTAGGTATATTTCCCCCTGGCTTCTTTAAGGATTTTTTCCTTTAAGTTTGGTTTTCTGAAATCCACATATGACATGTGGATGTGTAATTTTAGGCATTTTTCTTGTTTGGTGTTCTCTGAGCTTCCTGGATCTGTAGTTGGTGTCTGATATTCTTCTGGGAAAATTCTCAGTCATGATTGTTTCCAGTATTTCTTCTGTTTCTTTTTCTTTTTCTCCCCCTTTTGGTATTCCCATTACACATGTGTTATACCTTTTGTAGCTGTCCCACAGTTTTTGAGTATTCTGTTTTATTTCAGTCTTTGTTCACTTTCTGTTTTGGCGATTTCTATCGAGATTTCCATAAGCTCAGATATTCTTTCCTCAGCCGTGACCTCTTTCCTAATAAGCCCATCAAAGGCACTCTTCATTTCCATTACAGTGTTTTGATCTCTAGCATTTCTTTTTGGTTCCTTCTGAGGATTTCCATCTCTCCGCTTACATTGCCTGTTCCTGCATGCTGTCTATGTTACCCATTATAGACCTTAACGTATTAATTAAAGTTGTTTTAAATTCCTGGTCTGATAATTCCAACATCTCTGCCATGTCTGATTCTGAATTGCTCTCTCTTCAACCTGTGAGGTTTTTTGCCTTATAGTATGTCTTTTAATAAAAGGAATCACTCTAATAATGTGGTAATAAGGTGTGAGGAAAGGGAAGTGTGTCTTTTATATATGTCATAGTATGTCTTTTATATATGTCATAATGTGTCTTTTATATATGTCATAGTATGTCTTTTAATAAAAGGAATCACTCTAGTAATGTGGTAATAAGGTGTGAGGAAAGGGAAGTGTTCGGGGTTCTATATAGTCCTATGATTAGTCTTTTAGTGAGCCTGTACCTCCAGACTGTGCTATTCATTCATTCATTCCCACTCTTCCCCTTCTTACCAGACAGGATGACTAGAGCCAGCTAGAATTGGGTATTTCCCTTCCCTTATGTCAGTTAGGTTCTGGGTTAAGGTGGTAGGAAAAGAAAAAATGAAACAAGATGGGATCGGGAGGGAGACAAACCAAAAGAGACTCTTAATGTCATAAAACAAACTGAGGGGGGTGGGGGGGAGAGGGGTTGGGAGAGGGTGGTGGGGTTACATTATATGTTTAAATTTTAAAAAGCTTAAATAAAAAAAAAAAAAAAAAACCAGTAGGCTAGACTCTGGTTAAATAGTGTCTCCTGAGGGCAGACCTTGTTAAGAACAGAATGCTCGGGGCACCTGGGTGGCTCAGTGATTTAAGCCTCTGCCTTCAGCTCAGGTCATGATCCCAGGGTCCTGGGTTCAAGCCCCACATCGGGCTCTCTGCTCAGCAGGGAGCCTGCTTCCTCCTCTCTCTCTGCCTGCCTCTCTGCCTACTTGTGATCTCTGTCAAATAAATAATAAAGTCTTTAAAAAAAAAAAAAAAAAGAACAGAATGCTTTCCTGAATTTCAAACTGGTTCCTTTTTCCTTCCCCCTGCAGAGGCACAAGGGAATTTACTGTGAGAATCTGGTGTAGCTCCTGGAGGTAAAACTGACAAAAGTGTAGGGGACCCTCCCAAAACTGGGTCCCCTTGCTGTTGTTACATCTCAGACTTATCCCTGAGCCTCCAGCAAGTCATCAATTACCATCCTCTTTTTCCTATCCTGGTTTCTACTCATGGGTTTCTGCTTGGATAAGTTGAGATTTTGTGTGTCTGCCTGTCTCTCCAATTTTGGGGGTAACAGTTTGCTCTGTGTCTTCACTTCTCTTACAGATCTAAGAAGAGTTATTGATTTTCCAGTTGATCAGCTTTTTACTTGTTAGGATGGTATGGCAACTTCCAGGCTCCTTACATGAGGAGCCAGAAACTAGAAGTCCTGTTTCCTTTAAATTTAAATACCTACTTATAGTATTAGAGATGTATTATGGCCTATTATATTACAACCTATTATAATATCATCTTATTATACTATAGCCTATTAATATTGGTGACATTCATAATGTTCTTAATGGTACAAATTAAAGACTCTAAAAATTTAATAATAGCCTCACCCTATCACAATGATAATTTATTAAAACTTTATAAATTGATTATGTATTATAGTTCAACAGAATAGACCATTCTCTTCCATTCTAATATTTTTAGCTATTATAATAAAATAACCAAAGGCATTTCTCCTTATCCACAAAAAGCTTTCTTCTCTTTGCTCACATTAATCTAAACGTTCAGCTATGGAAATAAAAAAGTAAGTGTCCTGGAAGAAACACCAGATAAACCTCAATGAAAGACTGTAGCAGGTAGACTTGACCTATGTTAATCCAAGGAATAAACCCTTTGTTCAGACTTCCTACATCATCACCACAGAAGGGCCCTTAAACCGATACAGAAAACGGAGTCAGGACCTCCAAGATTGTTTTGGTCTAGAAGAACAGACTCTGTGGGAATGGACTGCTTCCCTCAAGTCCAACCAAACAAGAATCAATTACCCATGACTCAACAGACTAAATTAACTGATCTAACTAGAGTAATATTGAATTTTTCATGCCAATTTTTAAGATTCTAATTTTTCCTCTTAATCTTGGTCTAAACCCTCAATGTAACACTTTATTTATACAAATTTCAAGGAAACAGAGTGTCAGTGGCATCTTCTTCCAATGAAATCCTCAGAATTCAAAAGAAAACAATTAAAAGAAAACAATAGTGACTATAATAAATCTTCAGGAAATTAAAAAGTAATTCTGAAGAAAATAATGATCTACAGTGGTTAACCTTGTCATCAAAACAGTAACAGTTGTTGGACTGTATGGGCAGTAATTTTACTAGATTACTTTGTTTCGTGACCATGTAATTATTTACATGGGTTCAATAAAAATGTATTATATTTCCTGTCAGAATAAAATTGAATAAATTGAATTTGTAACTTTGACCAAGCCAAAAGCCTTACTTAACTGGGGCAGCTAAGCCTACTATTTAGAAGGAAAAACCCTACATGTGCAAATGATGCCTTCCAAGTCCTCCCAGGAGCAATTGCCTGATAACCCACTTCATGGCCTAGGAGGTCCCAGACTTAGAAGTAGTAAAGAATGCTGCCTCTGGCAGGCCCGGATCACCAGTTTAAAAAATACAATCTCAGGGAAAGATGACATCCTTCCAGTTACAGGTTCTGCACGAGAAACCTGGTAGAGAATAATAGGGTAGTTCTTTGTTTTTAACCTCTGTAGGACGGATAAGAACAAAGAAAAGTCAGGACACATGGTGGCTGGCTCAGTCAGTAAGCGTCTGCCTTCAGCTCAGGTCCTGTTCCCAGGGTCTTGGGATTGAGTCCTGCATCAACCTCCTTGTTCAGCAGGAAGCGAAGCCTGCTTGTCCCTCTCCCACTCTCCATCCCTGTTCCCCCCCTCCCCCATCCCGCTTATGTTCCCGATCTCACTGTGTCTCTCTGTGTCAAATAAATGAAATCTTGAAAGAAAAAAAAAAAGTCTTGACTTTCTTTGACAGAGCGAGACACAGAGAGAGAGAGAGGGAACACAAGCCAAGCGGGGGAGCAGCAGAGGGAGAGGGAGAAGCAGGCCTCCTGCCGAGCAGGGAGCCTGATGCTGTGGGGCTCGATCCCAGGACCCTGGGATCATGACCTGAGCCGAAGGCAGACCCTTAATGACTGAGTCGCCCAGATGCCTTTCAGTGACCTAAAAGTAAATGACAACCTCAAGTTTTTTAAATATCTCCAGAGAAACACCACCTCTTAAGGCTAAATGCCAAAGGATATTTCAGTCATACTAAAAAGAAGTCAGATCTTTGTAATAAACTGGTCACAGGAAACAAAATGTTACATTTGTGATATTAGAAAAAAAATTATTGAGCAAACTATGTTGTCCAGTTGGCACTGTAGTGGCGAGCAAAATTTAACTGTGAGAAGTCACTATAGAAAGAAAACGGTAACACTCTCCACAGCTTCCGATAAAACACTTCATATCTTCTAGTTAAAAAGAACTTCTTATATTCCAGGAGGAGGAAAAAAAATAGGAATTTTAACTGGTTTGATCTCTCAAATAATAAAAATTTGAACATTTCAGATAAACCTGGGTGCCCCAACAAAAACAATTTCGGCCTCATCTTTTCTATGCACATGTTGAAGCCATATCTTGACCTTTCTGAATAGAATAATCACATCACAACGTTGCTCCTTTTTACTTCGGACAGATGGATATGTACTCAGAAAACTTCTTCATCTTGCAAAGCATTTTTTTTTTAAATCCTTGCCATTGTGTTATTTGGAGAACTAGCCCTTCCTTGTGGGCCAACCTTTTGTCTCTTCTCAGAAGTTTCTAACTCTGACCACAACAGACCGTGTGTTGGTAGAGCGCTGGGCAAACACGTACATGCATGTTTAGTGCCACAAAACGAGCCATTATTTCTGGAGAATAATCTGAAAATGTATAATAAACAGTAATAGCATTAAAAAAAATGAAACACAGTATGAAATTAGGTACCAAAAGGTCGTTTCAAAAACAAATGCAGAAAGACCCTGAGAAGGGATAAATCAGTCAGGCTGAGATGGTGGAACAATTCTTCTAAGAAACAGTCATCTTGTCGCTGGGGAGACACAAGGTATGTAGAGAAGAGGCCTCAAAATGGAAGGAAGAACAAGAATGAAGGCACAGAATGACAAGGCACTGACTTTTGTCTCTGTGAACCTGTTAGGATTCTCCTTGACTCTTCTAGGCCCAATCTTTCTATCACACTTAAGAACTTCACATGCGAAAAGACAATTCTTATGACGAGCAAAATTCTAGAGTTCAAAAAAAAAAACAACAAACAAACAAAAACATCATACCACCTCCTGGAATTTGGGAATTCCTGGATTTTTGAGGAACTTGAAAAGGTCTTCATTTATTATAAAGCAAGGTAAAATTAAATTTATTTCTGTCTCTCCAGAGATTACTAAGAAACTTTTCATTATTTTTCTGAAGAAGTCTATACATTCTCCAATGAAAGAACAGTAATCAGCAGCCCTTTTTACTCTGCTAAGACCAAAAAGGCTCCGTGCATCCTCACTGAAGATTCACCTCTGATCTCCATCCTGCTCTCAACATTTTTTTTTAAGATTTTATTTATTTGACACACAGAGAGAGATCACAAGTAGGCAGAGAGGCAGGCAGAGAGAGAGGAGGAAGCAGGCTCCCCACTGAGCAGAGAGCCCAATGCGGGGCTCGATCCCAGGACCCTGAGACCATGACCTGAGCTGAAGGCAGAGGCTTAACCCACTGAGCCACCCAGGTGCCGCTGCTCTCGACATTTCTTGGTGAGATTTTTGCTTGGGCTGCTTTGCGGTCGGTGGACTGGGAGCGGAAGTGGAGTTCATGTCGTTTCCCTATATGCTTAATTTTTAATGACAGGTCTCTGAATTACCAGATTGTGTCAATTACCCCTCCAAGAAATCTAATTTTGTTAATGAAATTAGTTGCTTGGAAGAGAAACATAAGCATTAATTTCAGTGGAGCAGTTTCTCTCTGAGCTGTAGCAGGTGCCATCTGACTGAGTTGCCACCAGCACTTGGTGAAAGGGTTTATCAGGCCTCACACTCAAATCACATCAATGCTGCCCCAACAGCTCTGCCCCCAAGATCAGGCACGTTGTGGTGGATCTGGAAAACAAACCTTCCAAACCCCAATAAGACACGTAGTCATTTCCCTGAGAAGAATAAGCATGACTTTTTTTTTTTTTACTTATCTCGAGGCTAAAACTTTTTATAAATAGAAAAAAAAGTGAAAAGCGAAAGAAGTTATACCTATGGCAGTTTAGAACTGAAGCACATTTTTTTCCCTAGGGATACATCTCTATAGAAGCCTAAAATGTAATTTTTATTTCAATTATCAAGGTGATTTTCTATTGATTGTTTTACTTTACTTTGCTAAGGGAAAACTCTTGGTATAATCCGTGTTCTAACTTGTGATAGCTTTAAAGCATCATGGCAGGGAGAGCATATAATGATCATTCCTCTTTCAGCAAAATCACATTTTTTTCATCCATTTTTATTCCCAATAAATTTGAATGTTATTTCCTTGGCACGAAAATACAAGAGTCCAGAATTCCACCGAAATGCAACATATTTATTTTTTACCCCCAAGTAGAAGGGCACTTAATTCTTAAAACAGAAAATAGCAAATCTTAATTTCAGTTAAGAGTTTCAGCTATCTATCTTTTCACCATAGCCTGCTAAAAAGACCATCTATCGCAAAACAAGTATTTACTGAGCACTTATTATATGCCAGGCATTGCTCTGGTTACCAAGCATACAGCAATGAGTAAAAACCAAGCCCCACCTCTTTTGGAGCTGCTGTTCTGGTCAAAAGTTTACCCAATACAATTTCTGCCCTGTAGGATCTCTGGCACACACCGTAAACAGGATGGGGTAAAGATTCCCTGAGATCTTATTCTTCTGAGCCCAAAAGAATGGGCACAAGGAAGGAGGAGGGCATCACAAGTAACAGGAAAATATAGAGATGCAGGAAAGGCTTTGCTGAGAAGGAGATACCTGAGTAGGTTTGGCAGAATTACTATGAATCCAAAAGAAATGTAGTAAAAGCAGAAGGAGTAGTCGCTAAAGGTGGGGAAGCATGAAGCGCCCTACTGCAGGCCACAGGTCTTAGGTCACTATTTGATTAGTAAGTGGGAAGGAGGCAGGAGCTAAGGCTGAAAATATGGACAGAACCTTATCCTAGTGGGCCTGTGGGTCATCCTCCAGAGGCTGGGAGATCTTTACCCCCCCCCCCCCCCAGCTCTCTACACATAAAAGTATACTAATTAACAGAATAGCTTTAAAAAGAGAAAGGAATTGAATCATTATTCAATCATTTGGTTGGATAACTGGTTTCTGGAAAGCTTTCTATAATATCTATACTTTTCCTTTCATTACATTTTTTAAAGATTTTACTTATTTATTTATTTATTTGAGAGTGAGGGAGAGCAGGGAAGGGACAGAAGGAAGGGCAGAGGGAAAGTGAGAAGGAGAAGCAGACTTCCCACTGAGCAGGGAGCCCGACTCGGGGCTCTATCCCAGGACCCTGGGATCATGACCTGAGCCAAAGGCAGATGCTCAATCAACTGAGTCACCCAGGTGCCCCTCCTTTCATTACATCTTTAAGGCCATTCAGAGTTTAATAGTTTTAATATTATAACTTCAAAAATAATAACAAATATATGTAAACCTTTATAGTTTTCTAAAATACTTTCTGATATATCCTCTTATTTGATCATCTAACTAATGCTCCAAGGTAGAAAATGTATGATTAACTTCATTTTACACTTAAGAAAAATAGGTCAAGAAGTTGTTTTCCTTGGGATCAGACTTTAAACAGTGCTGTTCTCCCTCCCAACCGCTGGGATGGGTCTACCATACCACCACACTAGATATACCATATGTAACATCTAGTTGTTGCATTCCAATAAAAAAAATTCCTTTTTAAGGTAATTATGTGAACAATACAACCCTGAGCTTCTCTGGGTTCGAATCCCTGGTGTGAGACCACCACAAACGGTGCAGTACCAGCTGACCTCATCAGCTCTCACTGAGGTTGGTACCACCCCAAAGAGATTCCCCAGGCCCCTGGCACCACTAATGGTCCTCAAAGCTTTTGCGCTTACTTCCTGTACTGCTTTTCTGACTCCAAACTGGGCTCCAGTCCTGGAAGACAGTTCATCTTTCTGTCAGAGTCAGCTTGGGCAGCGCTGTGTTCTTTTCCTGCCTTGTCTCCAGGATCTGCTGTGGAGCTGAGCCCCACCCTGAACGCACGTCTCCTTTCATTTGCCGAAACTGCTGGGTGGGACCCAAACTCTGCCCTCAAGAACTTACATTTTCCAGAGAAATAAAATAATTATCCACATGAAACGAGACCAAATTCAAAATACCAGAGTGCAAAGGCTTCCTTTAAATACCCTCTCTCTTTATCATAATTATAGCTAATTTTGAAAGAAAACAGCTTGGAGAGTTTTATAAAATTCTCATTTGGGGGTTTCAAAAGTGCTGGTCCATCCATGTACCTGAAGATTCTCTACTTCCTCCATGACTTTGTATGAGAATGACAACACTATAGTGGAAACATTTTTGCAACTAGGTTATTATAACATTGTTGAATTTCAAGGTAGGACTGGAAATTTGAATTAAAATACCACGTACTTATTTCTAGCCCTTTGAAATGATAAAATGTAAATTCTTATCAAACGTGATTCTTATGAAAATTATGAATCTGTCACTACCGTGTGAGTATTCCCATAGTGAGTTTGTCACTGCAGATATTCAGTAATATCCACAAAATGAATTTGGATGGGGAGCAGTGCAGGAACCATTTCCTCAGTACCGAGCCCTCCAGAAGTAGGAGGTAGGCAGTTCTACCCTGGGTCATCACCTGTCCATGCCAGAACCCTGAGTCCTCCCTTGTTCCTGGTACGCTCCAGAAGTGGCTCTCTCCCTTTTCAGCTCACTCCTACAACGACTCCATGAAGTCAATCTGCCTCTCATGCTTCTTTCTGAGCCCGGGGGAAACACGCTTGAGTTTCCCAGAGCTACCTACCTCTCCTACACAGAGGAGTAACTCTATTTTCTCACACCAGTGGAGTGTGAAAAACTCTAAATCAATTGTAGATCTGTCTGTCTAGATACACTATACAGATGTACTAAGCCAGAACTTTCTCTCTGGGGGAGCCCATGAGAAGTATCTTCTGCTCTTCAATTTTCAGATCTCTGTGAGGAGGTCATTCCTTTCATGTACACCAGGTCCTGGTTTCTTAGGGACCACAGCGTCTACTCACTCCTGATTCCCTTTTTGTCTCTCTTCCACATCTCTACCAGTGTCAAAGAAAACAGTCATCTAGTCTAGAGGTAGACACAGGTGGCAGACAAGATGAAGCAGAACTTTTTTGCTTTTTATATCCCATTCATCATTTTGCATTTTCCAAATTTTATATTCACTTTCTGAGGTCTGCACTTTTGCAACCTCAAAAATGAAGCAATAACCCCTTGTTTTCTTTGCTTTCTACTGTGCTTTTCAAAGTTTCCTGAGCCTATGATGAAATGTGCCCAGCTGACTAAGTAGGGCTACTATTAGGTAAAGGAAGTCTAAGAAAAGAAGTAAATATCATAACATCCTTTTAAATCACTGATGAAGGGGCGCCTGGGTGGCTCAGTGGGTTAAAGCCTCTGCCTTCGGCTCAGGTCATGATCCCAGGGTCCTGGGATCCAGCCCCGCATCGGGCTCTCTTCTCGGCAGGGAGCCTACTTCCTCTTCTCTCTCTCTGCCTGCCTCTCTGCCTACTTGTGATTTCTCTTTCTGTCAAATAAATAAATAAAATCTTTAAAAAAATTTTAAAAATCACTGGTGAAATCATATACATTTGGTTTCTGACTTATGATTTTTTTGATATTATGATGATACAAAAGTGATATTCATTTGATAGAAACTATACTCCAGATTTTGAATTTGAATCTTTCCCCCAGGCTAGCAATGTGGGATACTATCCTCTTTTCAGATACTGGGCAGCAGCAGCGAGCTGTATCTGCCAGTCAGCCACACAGTCATTAGGGTCAACAAGGGATCCCCTTAAAATCATTCTGTACTCACACAACCGTTCTGTTTTTCACCTTCAGTACAGCATTCAGTAAATTCTGTTAGTATTCAATACTTACTATAAAACAGATTTTGTTAGATGACTTTGCCCACCTATTACCCCTATAGGGTAATGTAGGTAAGTGTTCTAAGCACATTTAAGGTAAGCTAGGCTAAACTATGATGTTCTTTAGATTAGGTGTATAAAATGCATTTCTGACTTAAGGTATTTTCAACTTATGATGTGTTTATTGCAACATAACCCCATGGTAAGTCAAGAAAGATCTGTACTGTAGTCCCCTCTTATTCTTGGTTTCGCTTTCCATGGTTTCAGTTACCTAAGGTCAGCCGCAGATGATTTTCCTGCTGGAGTGTCAGAAGGTCAATAGTAGCCTCACGCTCTGTCACAGTGCCTGTATCCCTCACCTCACTCCATATCACCATGAAAGCATTTTACCATCTCACATCCTCACAGCTGGAAGGGTGGATCCGATACAAGGTATTTTGAGAGAGAGACCACACTCCCATAATTTTATCATAGGAAATTATAATTGTTCTATGTATTTATTCATTTGTTATTATTAATTTCGTATGTACCTAATTTAGAAATTAAACTTTATCATAAATATATATGTATAGGAAAAAAACATAGTATGTATAGGGTTTGGTACTCTACACGGTTTCAGGTACCCACTGGGGTTCTTGGAATGTAACCCCCATAGATACGGGGGGACTAATGTATGTAACTATTCACCAACCTTAGATTTTAATGGACCTAACAGTCACTTCATGATTGTGTATAAGGTCTTTAACTTTTACATTTATATGCCATTCTTATGGGTTTCAAATTCTTTTTGAAGATGTAGAACAAACCATTCTTTACCAAAGGAAAGACTTCATACCTAACAACTGTAAAATCTGCCCTAATACATGGTGAATGAACAGGATATGCATTAACTGTCAGAAAACTTTTCTATTTTCTTAAGGCTGAGAAATCATCCTGGTGCCTGTGCTCGGAAGGCAGGGCTCTGAAGGTCCCTCTACTTGCACTTCCTAGTTTTCCCCTCCACCTCAATTTCTTCCCCACCTTCATGTTTTCCTTCTCCCTTTGTTCTGGATTTGAAAAATAAGTGCCCCTCCTCTTTGCCACCGTGAATGCCTCTCCACGCTGGTCCCAGCAATGACCTCGCCCGGGTCTCCTCCAGAGCTTACATGGCAGCCTAGCTGAGAGTCGGGTGTCTGCAGTCACACATGGACTCCTAGCACAGCTCTGCCCCCTTTGCTTGCACGATTCTGCAACCATTGTTTAACATCCCACAACCTCAGCTTCCGCCTTTGAAAATGGAATTGTAACAGCAGCTGTCACATAGTAAGTTTTGGAAAAGCAGGATATGTTCTATTATTGCCTCTCTCACTTTCTTGCCTCCTTACTCTTTTCTCTTATCTTGATTCTGTTTCTTCTCCAACAAATCGCCTCAGTTTTTTCTGAATTGAAACAAAGCACCCCAACCTCATAGCATCCTCTCCTTAACATGCCTCCCTTTATCACCAAATTTTCAAACATTCTTGCAGTCTTTTCCTGATCACTACAAATATTTGTCTAGTTTCACAACTGATGTTTTTGAATTTGCTTTCTCAAAGGTAACATTGACCTTCTAATCACTGAGTCCTGTATCTTTTCTCTATTTTTAACTCCTTGAAACATCTGTGCTATTCAGCACTGTTGAATACCCCTTTGTTTGAAATAATTTATCTCTCAGCTTTTATTATTGTGCTGTATCTGTGTATTTTTGGTCATTCTTTCTCTTCCTGTCTACAAATGTAATTGTTTCTTAATTTCTTTCCTTTGCCCTCCTTAGATGTGCACAATATTTCTGAAATGTCACCAAATCTGGCACACCTATCTGAGTGACCCAATGTCTCTGTACTAAATTTAAAATCTCATTAATTATCTGTTTGCACATTCTGTGAACCTTTGAACTCAAAATACCCCCACGAATCAAAGTCATCTCATCCCCCCCAAACCAGGTCTTCTTAACATGGTACTAAAGATACTGGCATTCTCAGGGCGCCTGGGTGGCTCAGTTGGTTGAGCATCCAACTCTTGATTTCAGTTCAGGTCATGATCTCAGGGTCATGAGATCAAGCCCTGTGTCAGGCTTTGCACTAAGCAGGGAGCCTGCTTGAGCTCCTCTCTCTTCCTTTCCCTCTGCCCCTACCTGCTGTGTGCATTCTCCTCTCTCTCTCTCTCATAAATAAGTCCTTTTAAAAAACTATTGGCACTCTCCTTGGCAACCAGATTCAAAACCTTCCAGTTACTTCCTCTCCTATCATCTCCTACCACCAATCCATCAGCAAGCCTATAAATTCCAGCTCTATAATATTTTCACATTCATCACTGTCTTCCAGTTTAATTGTCACCTCCATGGTTCAGGGTTTATTACTTCTTATCTGAACTATTATAATAACCTTCTAATTTGTTCTACCTCATCTTAAGTCTCTCCCGCCAGCTTTCCCCCCAACCTTCATGTTTGAACTAATCCATCGTCAGGGCCAGATAAAGCCTCAGTTTAATTTGATAAGTGTTTATGAATAAGAAACTCACAGAAGAAAAAAAAAGAGGAATTGGTATTTTGGTGCAGCAGCTGGTACCAATATTTTACTACGTTATCGTATTTCGTATTCCGAACAAATTGTGACAGACATACACGGCTGCCCATGGAATATCCATTTTGTCCATCCCCCCCCCCTTCCTCCTTTAAAAGGGAACCCTGATTTTATTCAGGTTTCTGTTTCCATCTCTCCCACAGGAGGATTCTAATTAGTCTGTCCTTGTTTTCTGAGTGTTATTACTATTCTAAGTGTAATTGCGTGTCCTAAAATGATTCATAAGGAAAGGACTTGTATTTCATGGTTGGCTAAGAATGTCTCTTTCTCTCATTAGACAGGAACAGGGAGCACATCACCCAGTTTGCCCCATCCACAAATTTGGGACCATAAGAGGGGCAGAGACAGAGAACAAAATTAACAGAGAAGGGCTGAATCCAAAGAGCAGTAAAGACAGTGTCAGAGAGTGACACACTGTACCTCCATGCCTCTGGACTACTGATTCCACAAGATAACGTCTGTCCTTATTTGTTAAGCCATTTGGAATATTCTGTTACTTGCAGCCTGAATCTACCTGAGGAGCAGACTTCTGATGTGGAGTCAAGCCCAGAGAGATCCAAGTTTACATGGCTGTTGACAGCCCAGCCTAGATTTGCAACTGCATTTGCCTGACTATGAAGCCCTTGCTTTTTCCACTAATCCATATTATCTGATTAAAATTCTCATCAGCTTAAAATCTGTAGAAATATTTCAGACATCTATTGAGACATTACTGTGTATTATGCAGTTATAAGTACCTTAGGGGTATTAACTCATTGACTTCTTGAAATAACTGTATGAGACTCATACGTTATCCTCATTTTGCAAAGACTGAAAGGTGTTCAATAACTTTCTCAGGGTCACACAGCAAGTAATGACCAGAGCGTGGAACCCTGCCTCCTAACTTCAGAATTCCTGCTCTCATCTCTAGTCCCACACAGTTCTTCACGGATACTGTGCACGTGCACAAAGCTTAAAAAACAGATCATGTTGTCGGTGCACCATATTCACGAGAGAAGTTGTGGGAACCTACTGCAAGAGAACATGGACTCACACTAGCAGTGTCTGCACATATGAGAGGGAGGCTGGTGGCAGGATGAATGGGGGCTATTTGAAGGGGAAAAGTGTGATCTGAAATGCAATCACCCTTGGGCTAAAGAGGAGGAAGTCCCTACTCTCCCATCAGTTGAGAGGTTGGGTGGTGGTGCTAACAGTGGAAGTTCTCGAAGAAACCTTCACATATGGCTTAGTTTGAATTTGCAGTGATACACAGAGATCCAGGCCAACTACTGAGCAGTTCTCCACAGAACCAAAACTAATTCCAAACCCTCTAGCTTAGCATTTATACTCTGCTTCCAATATCCCTTTCCACTCCCCCGCCCCGTGCCGGCCCCAGCCTTCCCCTTCAGACATATAATTTCTTCTCGTAAAACTTGGATAATCAGAACTGTTGTACATTAGTACTGCTAATCCTTGCACAGGGAAATTTAACTTGCATAGAGATAGTTTTAGGAATACAACTATCATCTATTTACTGGAAACAGAAATAACCTCAGCAGTCGGATGTCTTTGTAATAATGCAGAGGGACATATGGTGAGGGCAATGGTAGAATCCTAGAAAATGAGGTTAGCTCAGTGGGAAACTCCGTTTTATATTTCCCAAAAACTCTGTTCAAGTTCTACCCATCTAACAAATGAAGTAAGGTTCCTATTCATGCTATATCATGGAAATGTGCAATATCTGTTCTCGCTCTTAAAGAGAAGCCAGGGGCACAAATTAAGCAGGCCTGGTAGAGCTTCACGCATCTTTAATTTAATAAAGTAACCAGAGAATAACAGCTGCAGGGTTTATACCTAACTCTTGATTCTTTTTTTTTTTTCTTTTTTTACTGTGGACATAAAATATCCCCTCCCTCCAAAGTTTCTGTTAAATGATACCTTGAAAATAAATAAAATATCATTTATTATCTCCATTCAGTAATGATAGATTATTAAGGTCCTGTTCATCACTGGAATAGTAGGCTTCATCAAAAAGTAATATTCCAGTTTTTTCTTAGGATCAGGAGTGTTCTGTTTGAACCAGATAAATATTAAGCATTCCTGTTTCTTCTTCAACTGCCACTAAGATCTTGGGGAGACCATAAACAAAAGGAGGAATTAACAGCTGTTATAACTAGGGCAACTGGTTGGCTCAGTCATTTAAGTGTCTGCCTTCAGCTCAGGTCATGAGATCGGGGTCCTGGGATTGAGCCCTACATTGGGCTCCCTGCTCAGCCGGGAGTCTGCTTCTCCCTCTTCCTCTACCCCTCCCACCACTTGTGCTCTGACTCATGCTCTCTGAAATGAATAAATTAAAAAATCTTTAAAAAAACAGTGATTATAACTTTATGAACAGTTTTAATAATCAGTAGTAGAAGAAGTTGAGAAAACTTTTTTAGGTCATTGTCAATGAGAATTCAAGGAAAAACAAGGGAGAATTCAAGGAAAAACAAAAACAAGATTTGGTAAAATGGAATGGTTTTGAATATTTCATGGTTTTTCTGGCTCCCAAATGAAAGGTAATTCACATTACAGACAGCATAGAAGCACACTAAATTTTATTAATGGAAACCTATCATCTATCCAGTTGGAGGAATGTGAAGGGCAAATAGGTTAAACTTTTTCTCTTAACTATTAATTAATGCCACTCAGGTGATCTCCTTCCTATTAATTTCATTGTACTACAAGAAAATATAGTAAGAACATCTGTACATGTTAATTTTGCTGCTTGCAAAATAATATAAGATAGAGCTCCGAATGTCTCCATCTAAATCAACAACAATAACACCACCACCATCAGAGCAACAACTATTAAATACTGCCTGTGCCAGCACATATGCAATGGCTAATTCTACCAATATGTATGTCTCCAACTAGATTGGAGTTTATGCCAAAATAACCAAATCAGCAGCCATGGTCTTCATTAAAGTTGTAGCAACAAGAACACAGATTAAAGTATGAAAATAAAATTTGTGTTACATTGAATTTATTTGGCTTGGGAACATGTAAATACCAGATTTTTTTAGAGAAGGAACATTTACTAATTTACTTTCCTAACCTGAATATAACACATGGGAATTGGAATCTCAAATAGTCTTTAAAAAAAAAATAAAAGAAAAGTATATTAGAACATTTTCATAGAAAGTGACAGGATTATATTCTATCTGGTGTAAGAGAGGAAGGGAATTTATTGCTCAAGTAATTGAGAAAGCAAGTGTTGGACCCCGCTTTAGGGAGAGACAGGATTCAAAGTTTGTCTTGTTACTCTTTTTTTTTTAAAGATTTTATTTATTTATTTGACAGACAGAGATCACAAGCAGGCAGAGAGGCAGGCAGAGAGAGGAAGGGAAGCAGGCTCCCAGCCGAGCAGAGAACCCGATGAGGGGCTCCATCCCAGACCCTGGGATCATGACCTGAGCTGAAGGCAGAGGCTTCAACCCACTGAGCCACCCAGGTGCCCCTCTTGTTACTCTTTTTCTTGTTTTTATGTTAAGCTCTTTTTTTTCCTTTTTCCTTCCTTTTACCCATTTTTTTCCTTCTTTCTATATGGTGGTCTCATTCTGTTTGTAATTTTTTTCCAGCTTTTACTGAAGAATAATTAACAAGTATAAATGTGTATATTTAATATGTACAAAATGGTGATTTGAAATAAAGAGGAATGATTACCAAGATAAAGATAATTAACACATCATCACCTCATGTTGACCAACATCTCCCCATTTCTCCCTGCCCCCAGTCCCTGGCAACTACCATTCTAGTCTGAGTCTATGAAACTGCTCTTCTACATAGATCTCTCCACGTGTAGTCACACATGAATGAACCATAGCAGAAAACCAAGAATAGAATGGTGGGTGTAAGAAAGGAGCAATTTCGGGAAGGGAGTTTGCAGGGGACAAGGGTTGAAAGGATGCTGTCACAAGAAGAGAAAAAAGTTAGGCAGAAACTCCAAATAATAGGAATCTTCTACGTAGGGGCTTCCCACTGTGGCCTCCAGACCAACAACATGTGCATTACCTGCGAAACTGTCTGAAATGCGTAATTCTCTAGCATCCCTCCTGACCTACTGAATCAAAAACTCTGGAGGTAGGGCCCAGCTACCTGTTTCCACAAGCTCCCTAAGTGATTCTTATGCATGCTAAAGTTTGAGAGGCATTATTCTACACACGGATTCCAGAGTATCATCGTGAACATATATCCTGCATATCCAACTATCTCACCTTAATTTGTATATTTAAATTCCAGGGATTTATGATAGAGCTTATCATAATCTGGCAATGTTGCTCCCCCTCTGAAATTTCTGTTCTTGGTTAATGCCACCACGATCCATCTGGGAACTGGAGATCTGTCCTGGAGTTCTTTTACCCTAGATCCATTTACCGTAAATTATAAAGTCCTGCTTATGACCTCCTATATGCTTATAACGGTTTCTTTACTGATCTCTCTTGCACCTGCCTTTTCCATAACCCCAAATTCATTTCTTCTCTATAAACAGAGTAAATACAATTAAAATGTAAATCTGATATGTCTCATCTCTGTTAAACCATTCTGAAGGCTTGCAGAATAAAGCCTACAGATTTGCATGCTCCTTAGCTAAGGCACCAACTCTCTGCGTGGGCCTCTACTTTGCTCTGCCCTATACCCAGGTTGCAACTTCCCAGGATCCCATCAAAAAAAAAAAAAAAAAATGCCCACTCTGTGTTTATATGGACATTTATCTAGGGAGCATGTCCTCAGCTTTCATCAGATTGTGGTAGGCTCAAAAAGTTTAAGGAATATTGACACAACAGATAGAGGAGAAGAGTAATCTGCATTGTCAGGTACATGTCAATGACTGAGAGTCTTGTGAAAAAAGGTAAAAATTAATCTAATACATCAATCAATAGGAAGCCATTCCTATGCTCATTAGGGTGACAACATAGGTAAGCCGCAATATAGATTTGCTGTGCCAAATTAACCATGATAAGAAGGATTTTTCATAAGAGTGAAAATACCATAGTTGTAATCATGGTAATGATTAGAATTGTGCTAATTATTGCCTAAGAAGATTGATGGAGGAGTTGGAACACAAACAAAACAAACAAACAATGCTTTGAAAGAAGAAAGCCTCTAATATGAAAATAGATTTGGTAAGGAGAGCAGGTAAAGTCTGCGATAGCTATTTTTAGGGACTACACAGCACATTTCCCATTAAATCTCATTAATTTTCTAACATCCCACAGTTACTCCCTCTTCCATTCTTCATGGTGAACATGTGACCCATGCATGATCAATTATTGTGAAAAATCTTTCTATCACAGTCATTGACCCTGAGGTAAGCATTTAACAAAAAAAGCAAGGTGAAACAGATGCCTTCTTAAATTGTTAAGTGGATATTGGAAAGTAGTTCTCATTCAGTTGAATGTGCTAAGACAGAGCCATATAAACCAAAGACTGTCCGTGGCAGTAGAAGGAGCTTGTGAGAAGGGGAAAATTGAGCCAATAGACAAGGAAAACCTAAAACAAGAAAAACAGAGAGATATGAAGGAGAAGCCCTGATAACATTGTGTGAACCCTTGAATTCTTATTTATCTGTACTTGAAGTCAGGTTCACTTTGGACTTCCTAGCTATACAGACTGATACATTACCTTCTATTGCTTGAACTACTTTAAGGAGGATTCTATCATTTGCAACAGAAACAGACCTGCCTCATATATAGAAGTAGGACTCCATGCTTTGCTGCCATTCCATTTGTCACTGTGACAGTCTGAACCCAAGTCTGACCCCAAACCAACCCCCCATCTCAGAGAAACTCTCACACTTCACTAGTGATGAAAAGCACCATGATGATGTGCTTCCCTGTTGACATTCTGAGACCATCGTTTGGTACGTGTATGTTTTTCTTGCTTCAGTTTTTATCAGATACAATGTTGAGGTGCTCTATCTGATCTGTAGTCAAAGCACCATAGGTATATGGAGTGATAGAGGCATAATGGAATCAGCAAAATTGCCAGCCACCAGCTCTGTATGTTTGGACAGGTTACTCAACCCGCTAAGCCTAGTTATACTATTACCTCAAAAGATTTTATGAGTAAATGAGGTAAATAATACAGATCATTACTGTATCTGTCACATATTTGCTTGAATAAATATTCTTTGTCACATGTATGCATGCAAATAGAAGACCAGCTGTCTTTCCTCTCTAGATCTCCCTTCTGCCCATCTCTTTGTGACCTGGAAGAATGACTGCTATAGACTGCCTTATTCAGGCTTCCTTGTCCTCCCTTCTGGCTTCTGCTGGGGTCAGACAATGGTAGACACCTGCAGGACAATGGAGGATGGGGAGAAAGCAAGTTCAGAGTAGTAACCTAGTCAGACCCCCTCAGATTCATGGCTGTAACACTCATTGGTTTCTGGTAACAATTTTCCAATACCACAAGTCCTTATGGACCTCAACATCTTTGGTTGGTTCCCTATTCCTTCCCATCTCTTTGAAAATAGCCCCTCCTTCACTCTCTCCAGTTAAATATTTTGTGCGTACCTCTTTGTTCTCAGTAACCAAGTACAGCTAATGGGTAAAGCATAAGGAGTAAAACTGCATGGTCTATTTAGGAAGTGATAAATAGGTCAATTTTTTTTTCTCATTTTCAAAATAACAAAAATAGGTGGCTCAGTGGGTTAAAGCCTCTGCCTTCAGCTCAGGTCATGATCCCAGGGTCCTGGGATCGAGCCCTGCATCGGGCTCTCTGCTCAGTGGGGAGCCTGCTTCCCTTCCTCTCTCTGCCTGCCTCTCTGCCTATTTGTGATCTCTGTCAATGAAATAAATAAATAATCTTAAAAAAAAAAAAAAAAAAGAATGCCATCCCCTCCTATTTGGGCTCTTAACATTATAGTGCTGAACTGATGGCTCTTTTACAAAACCCATTTACTTTTGCCTCCTCTAATGGTTACATATGTGCAAGTTTTATTGCCACCTCCAAACCCAATCAAACTAAATTACTTGTAGGAAAAAGAATATCCCATCTGTGTATCTCTTGCTGAATCCAGTTCAATGTCTAAAAAATTTTAGATCATTAAAAATCTATTTGTAGATAATGTAATATTGTGTGTCAACTGTACTTTAATTTTAAAAAACACTATTTTTTAAAGTGAATTTCAATTAAAATTGGAATGGACAACCAGGATGTTTGGCCATCTTACTCTGTATCATGTTGAATAGCATGCCAACTGAAATCTCCTTGTAGGCAAAGCCCTTGTCAGCACCCTTATTCTTTTCCTATGGCATTTTGAGACCTGCTGTTAATCTAGATATGTTAAGAAAATGTGTTTTTCATAAGTAAATGGGATGTAGATAAAATTCTTACAAAAATAGGGCATTGGAACTGAATATCCAATTAGTAAGTTCTAATAAATCCATGGGCTTAAACAAAAGGTATCATAAAGTTCTACAGCAATGCACAAGGGAATTTTTACAGCATTTTATATTTAAAAAAAAAATACATCATGATAACTTTCCCCAATTTATTCTTTCCAAATCTTTGTATCTATACTGGATCTTGATGAAAGGAAGGAAAAAAGGAAAATAAATAACTAGGTCATACAATACTATTCCCAGCTTGTAGTGGGTAACCTGCAATAAAATACCCGTATCAATTTATATTGACTTCCCAGTTGGGAAAAAAATGATAAACAAACAGCAATAACAAAAGAGCAGCAGACCTTCCATCCCCAAGAGTATTATGAAGGCTTCGTGCCGAAGTACAGAACTCAGCAGTCATTCCATCAAAGCATTGCATGTAAAATCTGAGAAAGCAGGGTATTTCTAAATCAATAAAACATCAAATTGGTCCTACTTTGGCTGGAAAAAAAAATTCTAGTGGTTTAAATTAAAAATAGACTGAAATACAGAAATAAAAAAGATAGAAGATCAAAGTTTTACTCCATTTTACTTTTTTTTCAGGTTTTCTTTTTCAAATAACATTTGAACACCAAAAAAAGTTACCATGTAAGAATGCATATTGGAATTAGTAGGGTTTGCTTTTTTTTTTTTTTTTTTTTTAAATAACAGAGGAATAGGGAGAGGGTGGTGGGGTTACATTATATGTTTAAATAACAGAGGAATAGTTACCTCTCAGCTGAAGCCGATGCTGACATCATAGCTACAGAAGAAAACTATTGGTAGGATTATTTGAAGTCCCTACATGCTTGCTGAACTTTCATTCACATAACTAACTTATTCAGTACTTTCTTAAGTACATGTTCCAGATCCCTTCTCTGACTCTTCTTCTGGCTCACACTGAATATTGTCCTAGTTTTCCTCTCCCTCACTTCAGCTAGAAAACTGTTTTGGCACATATTAGTCCAACCAATGCCTTTATTTTTCAAAAAAATGAAATAAGCTTTTAACATATAATTCAAACCTTGGCCAGTGATCTAAATATTCAAAAATACTTAGGGAAAAGAGAGCCCATTCTTATGTTATTTGTTTTGTGTTTCCATTTCCGTGCTTTGGGTATGAACTTTTTTTTTTTTAAAGATTTTATTTATTTATTTGACAGACAGAGATTACAAGTAGGCAGAGAGGCAGGAAGAGAGAGAGAGGAGGAAGCAGGCTCCCTGCCGAACAGAGAGCCCAATGCGGGGCTCGATCCCAAGACCCTGGGATCATGACCTGAGCTGAAGGCAGAGGCTTTAACCCACTGAGCCACCCAGGCGCCCTGGGTATGAACTATCTTATAAACATGAATTGATTTGGTAAATTTAAATTTAGGATGAACAACAAATTTCTGATGACATAGCTCACAAAGAAAAGAGAATGAAGGAAGATGAAATGATCCTTATTAAGGAGAAGGACAGGAGGGAGAGCTATGTGAGGGAAATAAGCTACCAACCGAAGGCAGTAAGTAGTCCACCAGAAACTACAGAAAAGAGAAATACCAAAAAGCAAGGAAGTTGAGATTTGGAGGGTCAGTATAAAGAAATGGGGATAGAAATAATTAATGGATATCGATGTCAGATATGGATGTAACACGTTTTTTTTCCAATGTAAGATCTGACAATTCTGCCACTTGCATCGTAGAATGTGTGAACGGTGTCTCCTGAAATTATGTGCTGCCCAGTGAGTGTGACCATATGTGCTGGCCCTGGCTATCAAGAAAATGCTTTAATTAAGCAAAGGACCCACCATCAAGTACTTTGCTTTGTAGGTCAAGCCGAAAGCCTGGCATGCTAGAAAGACCCTTCTCTTAGGAATATGAAGACCAGGGTTTTCACCATCATACCACTGGTACTTTGAACTGTGTGAAGTTACCATGATTTTACGTTCAAAGAAAAAAAAAAGTCCATTTCCTATTGTTCAACCTAATGGTTGCATAATCTTTGTAAAGGCATTTCCCCTTTCTTGGTAAAAGTGTTCTAGCTATAAAATGAAAACTTTAAACTAGATCAGTGAGTGTCAAACAGTATCTTGCCTTGTCCCCTTTCACACCACCGCACACCGCTCTCAGTAACATCTGTCCTACACACAGTGATTCTTAGGGGGTACAGGAGTAGAAGGACCTCATTTTTTTCTCTTCCGTAGACAGTTATTCTGATATGCTCCTTTATTGAGCCATTCCTTTCTCCTGCCCCCACTGAAAACACTGGAAGGAGATGCTGGAATTTTCTGGGTGAACAGAATAGATTTTTGAGCATCAGGCACTGCGAGTTATAGGCTGGCTGGTGTTCACTAGTCTAAACCCCACAGTTACAATTTTAACCTACCCACATGTTGGTTGAATATTCTGAGGTTCTTCTTCTGCAGCAAATGTAGGTCACAAGCCGTTAGCAATGGGCTGAAAGTGTAATTATGTTGATGGTCCATTATGTAGCAAAAACTGTGACCAGGAATGAAGGGCAAGGCTTAGCCCTAGGGCAACATGCCAAAGTGGAGAATCCTCTACTGTCCTCTTGCAAGGACCTCCCACACTCAGGAAAAAGCAGAATAAAGCTACTTAGGTCATAGCACTTTTGACAGAATTTTTTAATTCCTGTTTAATATCCCGTTTTCACAGGCAATTAAAGATTCTTGAAATTATCCATCTTTGCATGGTTATATCCCAAGTATGGATCAGAATGCCTTCTTGGCATTCCGTAAACCCCAATTTTTTTTTCCTTTTGTTTTTTAAACCTTATTATTATGAAACAACTTGAAAATCTGGACAGAAAATTTGCAAAAATAGTCTTCATTTATAAACTGGTTTCATGCGTTGTTAACATTTTGCCGTATTTACTCTGCCCATTTCAACCATAATAAAGTAGGTCACAGCTATCATGCCCTTTACCCCTGAATACTCCAGATACATTTCTAAAAATAAGGAAATTATATAATCACATTATAATGATCAAAATCCTGCTATAATCCATCTCTGTATCCATGATTACAACTTGCCAATAATCTCAATGTTGTTGAAAGCAAATTTCCAGTCAATGATATAGATATTACAGGTAATTATTAATGGGTTAATAATTTCCAAATGAAAGCCAAGAATATTCTATCCTCCCAACTCTTTTTTTCTTAGTACTGAATTTATTAACACCTGGAATTTCATAGACAATAGTGCAAAGAGAATGAGATTTGAAATAAAAAAACTTAAGTTCCCTGGGTGTGTAAACTAGAGAAATTTTCTTAGCTACAAACTTCTTATTGGTAAAATGTTTATCACCCTCATGTTGTGAGGTACATTGTAAAAGCGTTTATAAATAGAAACTATCCAGGTATTAGTGGTTTTTTTTTTTTTACCTCTAACTAGCTTTCTCCTGGTCATAAAGTAGACACTCTAAAATATTCAAAGATAAAATACTAACACTCAACAGCATAACAAAATACACAATGATATAGAAAGGTTGGGAACATATGCAAAAGAAAAAAAGATAGATTATTCCAGCAAATTTGATCACATGAGTCTAAGGGTTTCTTGGCCTTAACACTACGGACATTTTAGGCATAAGAATTCATTGTCATGGGGTCAGGGGGCTGTCCTGTGCATTGTATGATGCCAAGCAGAATTCCTTTGTAAGTTATCCAACAAATTCCTACTGGCCTCAAAGTTAGTCATTCCCAATGCAATGTGAATATATGCACATATACATCTACTTTCCAAACATCCGTTTATAGTATAACTATATTTTACATGTCTATTTTATGCACTGGTCTGAGTTCCTCATGGGTGGAAATCATGTTATTTCCAACTCTCCCAGTTCTGTAATATATTTCCTGATAAATGTTCAGGGAAGGAAGGGAGGGAGGAAGGAAAGGACCCCAAGTATAAAATTCAGTACCTAAGAGCTAGTGGAGTAATTTGCAGAACTAAAAGACAATGACTTGGATCCAAGAGTGCTTCATGAGACTCTATCTTGAAAAGTCACTTAAGGGGTGCCTGGGTGGCTCAGTCAGTTAAGTGTCTGCCTATGGCTCAGGTCATGATCTCAGGGTACTGGGATTTGAGCCCCATGTTGGGCTTTCTGATTGCTGGGAGTCTGCTTCTCCCTCTCACTCTCCCTCTGTTGCCCTCTCCTTCTCTCTCTCTCTCTCTTTCTCTCAGATAAAGAAATAAATAATCTAAAAAGAGGAAGAAAAGTCACTTGATAATTAACCACCATTTTGACTGAAAAGTATAGAATTAATTAAAACTCGTTAAGCACCAGATACCATATGCACAATTTTCCTAATTTCAGCTTTACATCAAGAAAGATACATGTGAGGGATCCATGTATTATCTTCATATGACATTCCATATGAAGTTCCAAAATGATAAAGTTAATATTATGGTATTGCTGATTCTCCCTTTTCTTCTTCCAAGTAGTATGAGATGCAAATATGCATATAATTGAATGAAAAAGTTTCTCTTACATTTTTTTTAAGAAAAGATGAGATGTTGTTGTTTTGTTGTTACTGCTTTTAGTAAATATACCAGAGAAAATGTCAAGATAATGTTTTTCTTTAAAAATCCATATCTAGCAATCTCATAAAATTATGTTATTAAGTTCATGTGGATAATATGGAATTGAGTTATGTCTTATTTTTATATGTAAAATTCCAAGAAAAACTTAGAAAATTTGATATACTAATTTATTTTATACCTTTCATAATAAGATAACTTTCCACTCATTCCCTTTGGTCTCGATATTTACTTATCTAATACTTGTGTTTCAACAAGAAATAAGAAATAAAAACTGTTTAGGTTAAAATACAATTAGTCATAAAACACAGCTTTACTTTTACTGTATTGAATATTGGTGTTTTGACAAGAAGGATAAAATTGTGAAAGGTAAGTGGACTAATTTAACCAGAGATTTTTATATACAATGTTGTAAGGAATAGAACCAATACCTAAAGAATGAGTAAGTATGTAAATAAATAAATAAATAAATAAACAAAAGAATTCACAGTCTTGGGGCACCTGGATGGCTCAGTGGGTTAAAGCCTCTGCCTTTGGCTCAGGTCATGATCTCAGGGTCCTGGGATCGAGCCGCATCAGGCTCTCTGCTCAGCAAGGAGCCTGCTTCTCCCTCTCTCTCTGCCTGCCTCTCTGCCTACTTGTGATCTGTCTGCCAAATAAATAAATAAAAATCTTTAAAAGAATTCACAGTCTCCAGGCACCTTGTACCCTGAATGCCTATAAAGTAATCTAAAATTCTGAAAACAGAAATCTTTTCCAGGCCACCTGGGTGGCTCAGTTATTAAGCATCTGCCTCAGGCTTGGGTCATGATCCCAGGGTCCTGGGACTGAGCCCTGCATAGGACTCCTTGCTCAGCGGGGAGTCTGTTTCTTCCTCTCCCTCTGCCGGCTGCTCTGCCTACTTGTGCTCTCTCTCTCTTTCTCTCTTATCAAATAAATAAATAAAATCTTAAAAAAAAAAAGAAAGAAAGAAAACTTTTCTTCTGCTCTCAATTATATACATATAGTACCACAGTAGGAGCCGGAAAAAAAAAATTGTTACTGAATGCCAGACAGTGAAGGCTTCATACTGTTTTTATTGTGCCTCCTTTTCATACATTCATCTGACATAAAAGTGTTCATGGAGCACTGGTTATGTGTCAAACACTTTTAAGATGCTGGGGTGTACTCATGAATTAAAAAACAAAGATTTCTGGGGCACCTAGGTGGCATAGTAGGTTAAGCTTCTGATTCTTGGTTTCAGCTAGGTCCTGATCTCAGAGTTTTGACATGGAGTCCCTGTGGGGTTCGAAGCTCAGTGTAGAGTCTGCTTAAGACACTCTCTCACTCTCCCTTTGCCCCTTCTCCCAGACTGCACACACACTCTCTCTCTCTCTCTTAAATAAATAAATCTTCAAAAAAACAAAAAAACAAAGAAACAAGATTTCAACCATTGTGGAGTTTACATTATAAGCAGGCAAATAGAGAGTAACAGTAATTGTAATTAATAAGTAAATGACATTTTATATTAGAAAGTGATAAGTCCTATCAATTAAAGAAAAAAGTAGAGAATAATAAGAGGATCAAACATGGAGAAGAACAAGTTGAAGCCTTAAACAGTACGATCAGGATAGGTCTCAGAAAAGATATGAAGACATATTTAAAATATCTAAAACAAGGGGAATTAGTGAAGCAGGTATTGATAGGAGAAACATTCTAGCAAGAGAAACAGTTAAAGCAAAGTCCATATAAGCATCCTATTCGGAAAACAGCAGGGAGAGAGCATGGCTGAAATTAAGCACATGAAGAGATCAGGAGGTAATGAGGCCAGACCAGGGCTTTCTAGTCCATTGTATTTCGTTGGACTTACTTTGAGTGGAATGGGAAGACGTCATAGCATTTGTAACAGAGGATTGATGTTAGTTTTTATTTCTTTCATTTTGCTGTGTTGTTGATTATGATTAAATTAAAATAAAAGCTACACACCTGAATGCCTGTTGAAATGCACAATTCAGGAAGCTGTACATAGAAGGAAATACTCAAATCCTTCCTAAATATGATATAGAACATTTCTATCACTCCATAAAGTTCTTTTGTGAACTTTCAATCTCCTCCTATGTAACTATGGATTTCTTTCATGCATAGATTGATTTCAACATAGATTACTTTACCTGTCACTGAAATTCATATAAATAGAATCAAACCGTATGTGGGTGTTTATGTCTAGTTTCTTTCACTTAAGGTAAAATTTTTGAGATCTATCTATGTTGTTGTTTGTATCAGTAGTGGATTCTTTTTTGCTTCTGGCTGGTATTTCATTGTACAAATACCATAATTGGCTATTTGTAATTCCTTTGATGGACATTTGAGCTATTTCTGCTTTTTTGGCAACAAGGAATAGAGTTATTGTGAACATGCTTGTCCGAGTTACTTTGTTCTCAAATCTCTTAGGTAAAGAGCTAGGAGTAGAGCTGCTGATTGTTACATGTGTAAATTTATAAGAAACTAAAAATGGGTTTTCCAAAGTAGTTGTATCACATTATGGTGCCACCAGCAGTGTAGGAGTTCCATCCTTGCCAAGAACAGACACTGAAAATTGTTTTTCTGGTTGATATAGAATGGTATATTATTGTGATTTTCATTCTCATTTCCCTGATGACTTGTGATGTCAGCACCTTCTCTATGTTTTTCGACCGTTATGTATCTTCATTTGTGAGTTATCTATTTAATTCCTTTACTCACTCAGTGGATTATTTGACTTCTTAGTAGGGAATTGAAGGAGTTCTTTAAATATTCTGGATTAAATTCTTTTGTTGGATATGTATATTGTGTATATATTCTCCCAGTCTATGGATTGGCTTGTCTCTCTCTTATTGGTATATTTAAATGAGCAAAAATTGTAAATCATGATGGTCTAATTTGTGATTATTTTCTTTGATGTTCAGTGCATTGTTATCCTCTCTAAGAAATCTTTGCCTGTACTCTTGGGCTACAAAAGTATTTCCGTATGTTCTTCTAAAAGATTATGGTTTTAGCACATACATTTAAGACTATAATTTATATTGAATTTATTTTTGTGTGTGGTGTGAGGTGGAGTCAAGTTTCCTTTTTCCCATTTATTTATTCAGTTGTTCCAGTGCCATTTGTTGAAAATGCGAAGTTCCTCTATTGTTTCCTGGCCTTCACTGTTTCTGATGACAATTCAGCCATCATTTGTATAATTGTTCCCCTATATGTAATTTCTTTTTCTTTCTCTCAGTGCTTTCAATATTTTGTCATTATGTTTGGTTTTCACTAGTAGTACTATGATGAGCCTAGGCGTGGTTCGCTTTATATTTGTCTTACTGAGATTAATCTGAGCTTTTGGGATTTCTGTTCATCAAATTTGGGAAATTTTTGGCCAGCATTTTTTAAAAAATAATTTTCTTTGCCTTGCTTTCTCTTTATAGTTATCTACTTTGAAGTTTATTGACTTTTTCATATTAGTTTTGAACTGGTGCCATAACAAATTACCATAAACTTAGAGACTCAGACCCACATACATGTATTATTTTATAATTATGTAAATCAGAAATCTGACACCGTTTTCACTATTCTAAAATCAAGGTGTCAACAAAACTGTGTTCCTTTCTGGAAGCTCTAGGTAAACCCATGGCTGTTGTTGGCAGAGTTCAGTTCTTTGTGGTTGTGAAACTGAGGTCCCTATTTCTTTGCTGACTGTTAGCCAAGGATCATTCCCAGATTGTAGAGGCTACCTGCTTGACTTAGCATAGGATTCCCTTCCTCTGTCTTCAAACCCATCCACATTGAGTCATGTTTCTCTCAAACCTCAATCTTTCTGTCTTCTTCCATCGTCTCAAATTTCTCACCTACTTCCACTTTTAAAGGACCGTGTGATTACACTGGGACCATCTGGATAATCCAGAATAATCTCCCTATTTTGAAGTTTGTAGACTTAATTCCATGTGAAAAATTACTTTGCTATGTAAAGTAACCATAAAGGAAAAATTTGTTTTGTCCTATGTGACTACTTTACTGCCCACACTCAATATTTCTGACATTCCTGGTCACCAGGTGTGTGTGGGCATACGAGAGTGTTTCCATACACCAAGAAATTCTGTGGTACCAGGTGGGTGTCCTACAATCTAACAACTCTGATATTTCCCCCCGGAGATAGCATCAGATCCTACCAGGTTAAGGTCTGGGTCCTACAAGACTACCCCTAATTTGGATGTCAACGGCAAATCCAGGTTGTTACCTGTACTTCTGATTACCAAGGCTACAGATCAGAGGTTTCCATGCCCCCCTCCTTGGGGTTGATTGATTTGCTAGAGAGACCCACAGAACTAGCAAACTGTTTTCTTACTGGATTGCAGGTGTATTACCAAAAACGACATATAATTCAGGAACAACCAGATAGAAGAGAAGCACAGGGCAAGTTATGGAAGAAGGGGCAGGGAGCTTCCATGCCTTCTCCAGGTTACAACTTTCCCAGAACCTTCATGTGATCACCAACCAGGAAACCCTCTAAACTCTGTCCTTTAGGGTTTTTACAGAGGCTCCATTATTTAGGCATGATGGATTAAATCAGTCGCCACTGGTGATTGACTCAATCTTTTACCCCTCTCCCCTTCCCAGAGGTCAAAGGATAGCACTGAAAATTCCAGCCCTCTAATCAAATTTGGTCTCCCTGGAAACAACCCCCATCCTTGAGGGGTTCAAAAGTCACCTCATTAACATAAACTCTGTGAGGTGGTTGAAAGGGACTTCTTATGAATAACAAAAGGTACCCACTTCACCTTTATCATTCTTACCACTTAGGAAATTCCAAGGGTTTTAGGAGCTTCACCAGAAACTGGGATGAAGAATATATATATATTCTTCCTAATCCCAAGGATTAGCATGTAGACATTTTAGGGAGGCATCTCCTGCTTACCACAACTTTTAATGTTAACTCCAATCTGCTGCTAAATCTATCCACAGAACTTTTTTGAGATGCTAAAATTTTCATTTCAAGAATTTCTATTTGTTTTTTTTTATAGTTTCCATTTCTCTACTGGTATTTCCCATCTGTTCACTCTCTTTAAGACCATCTTTTAAATTAAGTCCTCATGATAGATACTTTAGTATCCTTGACTATTAATTGTCTACTAATTTTCATGGTCTATTGATATTGATTGCTTTCATTTTTGAGAGTAGTTCACATTTTGCTATAGGTAATAAATTTTTATTGCACATTTGGTATTACACATAGAGACTCTGGATTCTGTTATCTTCCTATGAGAAGGGATGACTTTTTTTTTTTTTTTCCTTAACAGCCACTTAAATTACTGGCTGATCACACTGAATTTTTAAAGCTTTGATTTTGTACTTTGTTGAGACAATATATGGAGAGGCAGAGACAAAGAGAGTGCAGGCACATATTTGTGCTGGCATTTGGGCAAATCAGGGAGCACAGTATTTGCATCTATTATGAAGAATCTCATAGGTCCAATGGAAAGCCAAATGTGGTTTACTTTTTATTTGGCAAGAAACTCCAGGCTCTGTCTTCACAGTATAGGTCAACTCCTGTAAGCTATGCTCCGTGTTTTCAAACATCAAGTTGTTGATTTCTTCTGAGCTTTTTAGTATATGCTCTCTGTATATGAATTTTAGGGAACCAGCCACAGGTTTGAGGGGGTTATACATGAGTGGCTCCTTTTCAGGCTTTCTCCTCCTAACCTCTAGTCTTTCTGATACCTCCTAACTCTGTTCTCTGAAATTACAAGTCAGTAAGACTGACTTCTGCTTAGTTTTATTCAACTGCACCACATATTAATTACATATTGCCCTGGGGGGGGGGATACCTCATAAACATATCTGTTACCTGGTATGGTACCCTTCTTACAAACATCAAATCCCTCTCAGTGTCTGCTTACTTTGTATAATTCTCCAGTACCTTCAAGAGCTGTTTAAAAAATATTCTGTCCAATGTTCAAAATTGGTGTCTGCAAGCAACCCTACCATGAATAGAACTGGAAATTTGATTCAAATTTCTAAAGAATAAGGACATAGTTTTAAAGGATAACTCTGCCTTTTGTGTTTAGAATATATAGTCGGGGGGATGCCTGGGTGGCTCAGTTAGTTAAGCAGCTGCCTTCGGCTCAGGTCATGATCCCAGCGTCCTGGGATCCAGTCCCACATCTGGCTCCCTGCTCAGCAGGGAGCCTGCTTCTCCCTCTGCCTCTGCCTGCCAATCTGTCTGCCTGTGCTCACTCTCTCTGACAAATAAATAAATAAAATCTTTAAAAAATAAAATTAAGAAAAAGAATATATAGTGGGGCAGGGGGACAAGGATAGAAGCTGAAAGACAATAGGAGTTTCTTGCAATAATCCAGAAAAGAAATGAGGCTGACTTGCAGCAGAGTGGTGGTGAGGGGGTGAGGGGTCAAACCAGGATATAGTTTTTACATAGAGCCAAAAGAATCTCCTCATAGATTGGGGGAATGCATAGAACACAGAAGTCAAAGATTGCTTGAAAATCTATAACTTAGCAATTTCTAGCAACTGGCATGGGAAAGTTATGCTGGGGCCTGCAGGGAGGAGAGCAAAGAATATAAGTCTAATTTTAAATATGTTGAAGTCAAGATGTCCATTAAACATCTGGGTAGAGGTAGAAAGTAGGCAGTTGGATATATAAGTTGGGAGTTCATGGAAAAGGTGTGATCAGAGATAAAAGTTCAGGGGTTATATCAGTCACCTATTGCTGTGTAATAAATTATCCCTAAACTTAGTGTCTTAAAGGGGAAAAAATATATATCTCACATGGTTTCCGAATGTTAGAGATCCAGGTGCGGCTGAGCAGAGTGGTTCTTGCCCAGGGTTTCTCATAAAGTTTTAACCAAGTTGTAGCCAGGGCTGTAGTCTCTCAAGACTTAATAGAGCCTGGAGGATCTGATTCCAAGTTCACCCATGTGGCTGTTGGCAAGAGGTTTTAGTTCCTCATTATATGGACCTCTCCATAGGGCTTCTCAGGACACGTCTCCACACAGAGCACTTGATGAAAGAGAGAACCCAAAATGGAAGCCCTGATCTCAAAAGTGACATGCCATTACTTAGTCATATTCCACCGGTTAGAAGATAATCTCTGTGTCCAGTCCACACTCCGTACTCAGAGAAGTGGAAGTAAGCTCAGTCATTTGGAAGGAGGATTATCCAAGAATCTGAGAACACATCTTTAAAACTACCATGGAAATTATCAGCACATAAATGATACTTAAAGTTACAGGACTGGGGACGCCTGGGTGGCTCAATTGGTTAAGCAGCTGCCTTCGGCTCAGGTCATGATCCCAGCGTCCTGGGATCGAGTCCCACATCGGGCTCCTTGCTCGGCAGGGAGCCTGCTTCTCCCTCTGCCTCTGCCTACCACTCTGTCTGCCTGTGCTCACTCTCTCTCTCTATAACAAATAAATAAATAAAATCTTTTAAAAAAATAAAAAATAAAAAAATAAAGTTACAGGACTGGATGAGATTACCAAGGGAAAGTATGAAATACAGAGAAATCCAAGACCTGATCTCTGGGTCATACCAACAGGAAGAGGTCAAAGAGAAGAAAAGAAATAAGTAAACAAGGTTAAGGGAGAAATCAGCAAGGTGGTAGGAAAACAAAGATTGTAAAATTCTTTCTTTTTTTTATATAAGATTTTATTTATTTATTTGACAGAGATCACAAGCAGGCAGAGAGAGTGGAAGGGAAGCAGGCTCCCTGCTGAGCAGAGAGCCCAATGCGGGGGCTCGACCCCAGGACCCTGGGATCATGACCTGAGCTGAAGGCAGAGGCCTAACCCAGTGAGCCACCCAGGCGCCCCTGTAAAATTCTTAAAGCTAGAAAAATGAAGTGTACAGTGTACCTGGCCCGGTGATAGACTCTACAATGAGAAGTAGACTTTCCACTGTTTTATACTTAAGTTTCCTGACATTAATTGTACTTAACATGTGCTGTATGATTATTACATGCTGTAGGTATGTTTGAGCATTTTAAATATACTATTTCATCCAACCAATGAAGGTGTTTTTATTATTCAGCATCTTAGGATAAGAAACAAATGGTTCAGAGAATTAAATAACTTGTCCAAATTCACATAAGTAAACTGTAAAGCCTATAATTGAATTACAATAACCCTAATCAACACCCTGAGTTCTAGCACCAGCTTTCAAGATAGTCACTAAATTATAAATACTTTAAAATGGTTATCTCTTTCATTTACTCTTGTTCAGTTAATTATTTTAGCCCTAGAAACAAAGTTAGTGTTTATGAAAAACTGACATAATCCCTAAGAATTCTGACGTAATTGCTTTATAAGCAATTTACTCTAACATGCCGAGTATGAATGATAACATCGTATAAAAAAAATAAAGCATAATGATTCTTCTTCAGCAAAATCCATTGCATTTAGCTTTTTTCCACCCATTTCCACTGATACGTGTTTTCCTACTTACCAGTTAGTTATTTTACTAGCCTCCCATTTCTCTCCCACAACATCCCTCCCTATTCGTGACTACCACCTTAGCCTCCTAAAACACAAATATTAACCTGGCTTATCATGGCTCAGAAAATTCCAATGACTAAGTGGGGCCAAGTACAGACTTGTGATTCTGGCATTTCTTTCTAATCTCATCTTCTTAGCCTGGCATCTAAGACAGCCAGACTATCAATATTTCATGCAGTCCTATCTCCATTCTTTTTTTCTCTGACTTCTTGAAATGTTTACTACCTCTTCCAATCTTCCTCCATATAATCAATAAACCTGTATCTCGCTTGGGGCCACAAGGACTTTTCCATTCTCTGAACTCCTAATGTCACCCAGCACTTACCTGCTTTATAGTCTCAATTTTCTTTTTAGTGCCTTTCTTTACCATTGAGTACAATGGTAAAGAAATATACTATGTCTACTGTATTTGTGTGTGTGTGTGTATGAGTGTGTGTGTGTGTATGACACACAATACATGCTTAACATTAATTCGATATTAACTAACATCCTTAAGTTGACAGCAAATATTCTATATACAGTAATAGCAAATACAGAGGGATTGCTTACTTTGCATCTTGTCCTTTTCTAAGAGCCTTAGGTATATAAACTCATAAATTTTATCCTTTAACTTTCCTAAAACTTTGCCAAATGTCTAGAATCTATTTTTGCAAAAAAGAACTATCGAATAAGCTAACTTATTTTAAATAACATGGACAAGGGGTGCCTGGGTGACTCAGTCTATTGAACATCTGGCTATTGCTTTCATCTCAGATCTCAGGTCATGATCTCAGGGTCCTGAGATGGAGCCACACCTCAGCCTCCATACTCAGCAGGGGGTCTACTAGAGATTGTCTCTCTCTATCCCTCTCTCTCTGCCCCTTCCCCCCTGCACTCTCTCTCTTTAAAATAAATAAATAAATAACTCTTAAGTTAATTAATTAACTAATTATTAACATGTGCAATGTAGACATACATAACATGTAAATAACTTAAGCATAGTACTGTCCTGTGCTCTTGGCTTCACCCTCAGAGTAGATGATGACTATTGAAGTGAACGTATCACATCATCACTCCTTTCTTTGTAGCCCTCCATTTGCCTTAATAAATCATCATCCTTGGCAAGAAGAGGGAGGGAAAGCAATGAAAAAAAAAATTTTTATTAAAAAATAAATGTAACCACTCAGTTATGTTTCAATGTACATATAGCATTATTAGATACCTGCATTATAAAGTACTTCATTACCTTGTGTATATAGGTCTAGTTTGGTCAAATTATGTCTTTTATAATGCCAAGTGAACTTGGGTGCCTAAACAATAAAACAAAAAAGAAGTTATTCTGTTTTATTGATTGTAGCATCTAAACTTGGAATGATGGTAATCGCAGACACGGAAGGGATCAAATAATGTGAAGTAACTGCATCAACACTATGAGATTTGATCCTCAGAGGTTTATTTTTTTCCACAAAGACTGAGGAGAACAGAAAACTAGCACTCACTTTTCTCGACAAAGAACAAGTCTGTATTGATAGTTGAGAAAAGAAAATCAACCCAATTATTTTCACAATCACCAGATTGTATTCTATGGTCTTCTTTCTATATATTGCCCAAAAAAAAATAGAAAAAAAAAAAAAAAAAGCAGATTATTAAAAAAAAAAAAAAAAAGCAGCAGTTTCAGAAATGGAACATGTTATGAGTGATATCAAAGTAATACAAAAGTTCCAGAGTAAGATACCTGGAATTAGAAATCCTGATAAAGTAGAAACTACTTTGCAATTTCCTCAAGGTGCTCGTTTAATATTGTTTCCTAGTACTTGGCAGATTCTCTCCCTCATCTCTGTCTCACTGCACCTGAATGCAAAGATAAATGTACCCATAACTCTCCCGTCTCTAAAGGAAAGAGAGAGAAAAGGTATTTCTGGGCCCAGCAAAGAATTGTGCCAGGAAGATTTGATGGGCTCCCCAAAACCCAGTCGTAATATTTGCTCTGATTTGGATTTAATCAGAAGCACTGTATGGAGTTCTAATTAAAAAAGAAGAAGAAAAGAAAAGAAAAAAAGAACTATTACTTTCTTGAGCTATTACAAAGGAGTAATTATGTAGTAACACGTTGTTTTCACAGAGCCAGATGAAACTTGGGTCTATCCTTCCAAATCCCCTCATGATTTAATCTTGAATTGAGCAACACAGAACAAAAGAATCAATTCCCTTTTTAAGAAACAAATGTTTAATCATCACACTGGACCCAAGCCAACCTGCAAAATCCTTAGGACTGGCAAAAAAGCAAAAAATAAAAACAAAAGAGACTTAAAAACTCTTTCAAAGATACTGCTAGCAGAATCCAGCATTATTAAATTGTTCAAGTTTGTCTTGGCAAATGCAAGTACTCTACTTTTTTGCCCTTTTTTCACTTGCTATTCTGCATCTGGAGCATCTCACCTTCGGTGCCTAAAGCTATCGAATCTACCCTTGAACCTCAATGTCAGTATGTAGAAAAATAAGCAAAAAAAAAAAAAAATAAATTTCTAAGAAATGCCAGGGGTATTACTTTTTTCCAGGGTTTTTGCATTTTAAATGCAATTTTAAAGAAAATACCTCCTGAGCACCCGTTCTGTTCCCAATTCTGGAAAGAGTGAAGAGGCGTAGGCCCTGCATATGGGTTTTCACAATATACCAGGGGAGAGAGAATTATAAATGACCGACCTACGCTGAGCTAAGCTTATGACAGCATAGTGTGAAAGGTACAGAGAAAAAAGAGACATTTTACTGTCTATTTTGGGGGTCATGGATGCCTTGGAAGAAGTACTAAATTGAGGCATTTGTAAGACCTTAATCTGGAGATATTCAGAAGAAACTCTATGTTTGGGTCTAGGGCTCCAGAAAACATCAGAACTAAAGACACTATTTTGAAAAACATCACTGTTATCCATCCTTAAGGGAGAGAGAAATGTGTAGATGAGTATTTTGCAAGGCCCATCATTGGACTAATGATCTCATGAGACTCTAGAGAAAATGGAGCTCCAGGATTAGATGAGATTAAAGAATACTACATGCTTTACTCCTTTCATTGGAAATTTGTAAATGACATTAACATTTTGAAAGTGCTGATGTTTCCTTTTGGCAACATTTGGGCAAAATGTAGGAAAAGAACCAGAGGAAATGGTTATTAAGAAAGCCCAAAGAACAACAAATTGCAAGAACATAAATACAGTCATTTGCATCAATCCTAGAAGTCCCAAAAATTAAATACTGCCAGAGAGAATGTCTTGCTCCATTTGTTGTTTCAGGAACCAGCAGAGACCATGGCATATATTATGCATATTTGGAAGAATAATCAGTGAATAAAAACATGCCATTACATTTAACATTCTGCTAAATGCCTACAAAGATAGAGAAAAAAAAAATGGCAAGTGTACAAAGAAAAAAAAATCAGACAAAAAAAGATCACTCCATTTTGAAGAAAGCCTCATGAAACCCATAGTATTTAGTACAGATTTCAAAGTATGTTCTTAGACTCTACAGGAATCATTCTCAATGGGAAGAAGGGAGGAGGGCAGGTTTGCTCCTGAAGGAACATTTAGCAACTTCTGGAGACAGTTTTGGTTGTCACCATGTTGGTTGGTTGTGCCTACTGGTTAGAGACCAGGAGACTGCAGACACCATGTTGGTTGGTTGTGCCTACTGGTTAGAGACCAGGAGACTGCAGAACATGCTACCATGCACAGGACAACCCCTGCCAGCAATGAATTATCGGGTCCAAAATACCTGTGGCACAGCAGTTGAGAAGTCTTGCTCCACAATGTATGACACAAGCTCACATGCAGAGCAACATGAGTGAGTCCATATCAGGGGCAGCAAAAGCTTTTGATTTACCATTTACCCTTCTGTGTCTGACCTAAACTCTGGGGACAAAAATACACAGATCAGAAAAACATGTAACTTTTTTTCTAGCTGCCAAAGAATTTTTAAGCCAACCAGAGCATGGCCATATATCTGTTCTAGGGCTTCTAACCCCAAAACTCTCAGAGGACATGTTGAGGAGCACTGGCTCAGATGCCTTCCACCTCAAGAAAAAAATTATTAAGTCTATCCGTTCCGGACTAATCACCATTAGACTGAAACATCCTAAGATCTGTGCAAAATAAATTTGTCGTTGGTTCTAGAGCCAGAGGATGGCAGTGCCTGGATGCAGGAGAAGAGCAATCCAGGCTAGTGAACACAAGAAAACATCTTTTGGAAAATGCCAGGTCTGGATGAATCACATAATTGTGGTGAGAAAATTTTGCCTGATCTATGGCAAATTAAGTGTATAAAAGAATTTAAAAATTTATTATTTTCATATTTTAATAAATAAAATTAAATTAATAGTTATGCATTGAAGAGAATAAATCTTTTCCAACATCAAATATTACTGATGTTTTAATGAATTATGTCTTAATCCTACTGACTGTCCCCTCTGTAATGT
>ML102980.1:7813-20007 GCA_003697995.1 Taxidea taxus jeffersonii
TGACCTGAGCCGAAGGCAGCCGCTTAACCAACTGAGCCACCCAGGCGTCCCTGAAGAGGTATATTTAAGGAAGTCCTGCTGACATACCACTTCCTAAGGGATCAAGGTGGTCCCAGAGCTAACCCAGACATAGCTAGAATGAATGGACCTGTCTTAGGATTAGATGAAGATCTCTGAGAAAGCTTCAAGGTGGCTTTATCTTTCCCATTTTTTTCTATTTGTAAGTCATTTAGCAGAAGTTTTTTATTTTAAAATTTTTATTTATTTTAGAGAGCACCTACTCGAGAATGGGGGCTGGGGGGAAAGGGAGAGAAAATCTTAAGCAGGCTCCATAGGGGAGGGGGCAACTCCTCACAGGGTCCAAAATGGGGCTCAGTGTCATGACCTGGACATCACCACCTGAGCCCAAATCAAAAGTTGGAGACTTAACAGATTGAGCCACCCAAGCGCCCCATCAACAGAAGTTAAACAGAACTGTTTTCTCTGTTATCCCACCAGTATTACCAACTTAGGTCAAGAAGTAGGACAATCCTTCTCTTATTCTTCCTGTCCCTGAAAAGATCAGTTTTCTAAAAGATGCTTTGTCCACTGTAATGGTTAGAAATATCAGTTCATTTTGGGATTTTCTTTTGCGACCTTCTTTAAAGTTCCTACTGTTCTCTCCTCTTCATCCCTTGATGTTTTGTTTTCTTTCCAGCTTCTATTTCCTTTAGAAAATGATGCATAAGGATGTCCCTGTGCATTCATAGGTCTCTTCAGATACCTCTTCACAGGTTCATTTGGGATCATATATATCATTTTTTTTTTTAGAGCCTCCCATTTATGGAGGAGCCATGGAACACCTCTTTTCTGCTTTCTAAAATCTGCTTGTCCCAAGTCTGGGATATATGGCTGGCTAAATCTATCTTTCTTTCTGAAACCTCTATTTCTAACTCTATTAATTATGTAGTTACTTATCTCCAAATCTCCTTTGTCTGTCAAAATTAATTCAGAAGAAAATTTCCACTATTGCCTCTTATCCTTTATCAAAGATAAAACTATCAAGGTAACAGTTTTACTGATATCCTATTTTTAGCAATATTACTTTCAGTAAATACCAAAATACCTGGACCTCTCCCTATTATATTTTATCTCAAGACAGATTTTATAATCATTATCAGTGAAGTAGCATCTCTAGTCTCCACCTCAGCAGGTAGATAGACTGTGTGTCTTCAAAAATAAAAACAGATAAATCATTAGATTGAAAGTTCATGTCAAATTGGCACAAATTAATACTTTGATAAATATTAGACAAAAAAATGTTTCTCCTCTTTTAATCAAAGAAAGACTATGCTAAGATCATATCTTATATGTGAAATATACATGATTAAAAATGATCTTTAATTAAAGCATATCTATACTGTTTTATGAAAAGATTTAACTGTGGTTGAATGAGTTTTATAGAAACCTTGTAGTCTTTACCTCTTAAACTTACAATTGTTACACTGTCCACAGAACAGAAAATATGCGTATCAGCAGAATATATATATATTCTGCCAAGATAAAGTTAAGGACTTCTCTAAGGAGGTCTTACTTTATTCATGTGATGATGCCATTTTTGAAATAAACTTCAAACTGATTACTTCTCTAACTCACTTAATAATATGGAAATGAACTAAAAATTAATATGATTCAGTGAAACTAGCAAAGGATACATACTTCCTCGTGCTTATTTTCTCTGGTTTAACTTCTGTCTTCTTATTGAGGTCTTTTAGTGAAGAACTGAGGTAGAGTTCTTTAGGAACTGAAGCCACAGCAGGCATGATGAATAATCTTTACTTTTCCACTTTCACAATGGATGGTATATTTCATTAAAAGCAGTTCTTTTCTGAAACAAAATGAACACAAATATTTCCAATTAACAACAAAATAAATGAACAGTTAAAAAGCATCAAAGTCCTAAACTAAGGTGGGCATGTGTTATAATGAGCACTGGGTGTAATATGCAAATAATGAATAATGGAACACTATATCAAAAACTAATGATGTACTGTATGGTGGCTAACATACATGATACAAAAATAAAATCTGAAAAAAAAAATCAATTTTAAATTATCCTGAGTATCCATTTTGGGAATTCAAGATATTCAGGTTATCAATAAATTAATTTTTTCAAATGTTCATTAACTAAATGAATTATTGTTTGTATCACTTTAAGAATTTTTTTTTAAAGATTTTATTTATTTATTTAACAGAGAGAAATCACATGTAGGGAGAGAGAGAGAGAGAGAGCAGAGGAAGCAGGCTCCCTGGCTGAGCAGAGAGCCTGATGTGGGGCTGGATCCCAGGACCCTGAGATCATGACCTGAGCCGAAGGCAGAGGCTTTAACCCACTGAGCCACCCAGGCGCCCCTGTATCACTTTAAGTATTAAGAATTTTCCTGTCAAAGGACTTAACAGAATAAGAGCTTTTATATTTTTCTACTGCTAAATCTGTTATTAATGTATAGATCACAAATAGAAGTTTCATTTAGAAATATTTCCCTTTCTCATTGATAATACTAGTTAATAAAAACAAGCAAGCTGAACAAGTTGGTGGGGAACGGGGAGTAGGCAGGGCCAATTTATACAGATCTAGGGATATATGAACAGAATACACCCAAGTACTTTGGTTCACTCTAAAAGTCTTTGATGCTTTATTACGTTCTTTGTTCCTCCCATGCTTTAGTAAATTCTGACCAAGGAAATGGAGAAAGTATTAAACAAAATTAAGACAAGAGGAAGAAAAGCTGAATAGCAATTATGCTGTGTGTGTACATGTGCAGGAATGCAAACAGATGCATATAGGCGATGCAGAGGAGAGGACACCAAATGGGGAATCCTGGCAACATCCTAAGTGTTACCATATGAAAACTTCAGAAGAATCCAATTAAATTTATTTCTGCTTTAAAGAACTAATTACAAGTCAAATAAATACAGGTATACCTCATTTTATTTTGCTCCACTTTACTGTTCCTCACAGATACTGATTTTTTTTTACAAACTGAAGGTCTGTGGCAACATTGCATCAGGCAAGTCTTTTGGTTTCATTTTCCCAGTATTTGCTTACTTTGTGTCCATGTATTACATTTCGGTTATGTTCACAATATTTCAAACCTTTTTATTATTATATTTGGTTTTTTTTTAAAAGATTTTACTTATTCATCTGACAGATATCACAAGTAGGCAGAGAGGCAGGCAGAGTTCGAGGAAGCAGGCTCCCTGCAAAGCAGAGAGCCTGATATGGGGCTCAATCCCACGACCCCGGGATCATGACCCGAGACGAAGGCAGAGGCTTTAACCCACTGAGCCACCCAGGTGCCCCTATCATATCTGTTATAGTGATTTGTGATTAGTGATTTCAACTTACTGAAAGCTCAGATCATGGTTAGCATTTTTTAGTAATAAAGTATTTTTAATTAAGTTTTTAATTTTGATTCCAGTTTAGTTAACATTCAGTGTATGTATTCTTGGATTGTTTGCTATTTTGTTGAGGATTTCTGCATCTATGTTTATTGGGATATATTGGCCTATACTGCTCTTTTTTTGTGGTGTTTTTGTCTAGTTTTGGTATCAGGATGGTACTGGCATCACAGAATAAATTTTGAAGTTTTCCTCTCTCTTCTATTTTTTGGAATAGTTTAAGAAGAATAGTATTAACTTTTCTTTAAATGTTTAGTAGATTTCTCCTGTGAAGTCATCTGGTCCTGGACTTTTGTTTGTTGGGAGTTTTTCATTTCTGACTCAATTTCCTTACTGGTAACTGATCTGTTCAAATTTTCTCTCTCTTCCTGCTTTTATTTTGGTAGGCTAAATGGTTCCAGGAATTTATCCATCTCTTCCAGATTGTCCAATTTGTTGGCATATAATTTTTCATAATATTCCCTACAATTGTTATTTCTGTGGTGTTGGTTATTTCTCATCTTTCATTTGTACTTTTGCTTATTTGGGTCCTCCCTCCTTTTTGGTCTGACCAGAAGTTTATCAATATTGTTATCTCTTCAAAGAACCAGCTCCTAGTTTCATTCATCTGTTCTACTGCTTTTTTAGTTTCTGTATCATTTATTTCTGCTCTAGTCTGTTATTTCCTTCCTTCTGCTGTTTTTAGGCATGTCTGTTCTTCTTCATGCTTCTTGAGGTAGTCCTGTATTGCTATAAACTTCCCCCTTTGAACTGCTTTTGCTGTATCCCAAGGATTTTGGACCATTGTGTTTTCATTTTAATTTGTCTCCATGTAATTTTTTATTTTTTTGACTTTTTGGATGACCCACTCATTATTTAGTAGCATTTTATTTCACCTCCATATATTTGTGGTCTTTCCAGATTTTTTCTTGTGGTTGACTTCTAGTTTCACAGTGTTGTGGTCAGAAAAGATGCACACTATGACTCTGATATTCCTGAATTTGTTGAGACGTGGTTTGTGGATTTATATGTGATCTATCGTGGAGAATGTGTATTCTAATGTTATAGGATGGAATGTTCTGAATATATCTGGTAAATCCATCTAGTCCAGTGGTCATTTAAAGCTACTGTTACCAGGTGCTTGGCTGGCTCAGCTGGAAGAGCCGGTGACTCCTGATCTTGGGGTCGTGAGTTTGAGCCCCATGTTGGGTACAGAGATTATTTAAACAGTTAAAAACAAACAAACAAGCAAATAAATAAAGCTACTATTTCTCTGTTGATTTTGTCTGGATGATCTCTCCATTGATGCAAATGGTTGTTAAAGTCCCCCTATTGTTACTGTATTACTACTGATTACTTCCTACTGTTTTATGTATTTGGGAGCTCCCACGCTGGGTGCATAAATATTTACAATTTTTGTATCTTCTTGTTGGATGGTCCCCTTTGTGATTATCTTAATGTCTCTGTCTCTGTTATACCCTTGTCTTAAAGCCTATTTTGTCCAACATAAAGTATTGCTGCCCTGGCTTTCTTCTGACATCCATCTGCATGGTGAATGTTTCTCCATCCACTCACTCACTCATTCACTCACTCATTTATTTATTTATTTAAGTTTACCAGAAAACGATGGGTTTATTCAGGCATAGCAGAGAACTGCAACAATCTGAAGGAGTTATCTGTGGCAAACCGATAGGCACAGCTACCTCCATCCCCTCACTTTTAATATACAAGTGTCTTTTGGTCTGAAATGAGTCTCTTGCTGGCAGCATCTAGATGGGCCTTGTTTTATTAACCACTCTGCCACCCATGTCCTTTGATCAGAGTGTTTCGTGCACTTACATTCACAGTAATTATTGACAGATATGTAATTACTGACATTTTGTTACTTGTTTTGTACTTGTTTTTGTAGATTTTTCTCTTATTCTTTCTTCTCTTGCTCTCTTTCATCGTTTGTTGGCTTTCATTAGTGATATACCTGGATTCCATTTTCTTTGTTCTTTGCATATCTATTACTGGTTTTTGATTTATGGTTACCATTAGGTTTGTATATAACATCTGCAGGGCCGTCCATATTAAGATGATGACCGCTTAAGTCTGAACCTATTCTTTACTCCTCTCTCACCCCACATTTTAGGTATATGGTGTCACAATTTATATCCATTTATTTTATAAATCTTTTAACTGATTTTTAAAGAAATACTTATTTTTACTGCTTTTGTTTAAAAAATTTTTTATTAATATATAATGTATTATTTGTTTTAGGGGTACAGGTCTGTGATTCATCAGTCTTAACACAATTCACAGCACTTACAGTAGCATATACCCTCCTCAAGGTCTATCACCCAGCCACCCCATCCTTCCCAACCCCCTCCTCCACTACAGCAACCTTCAGTTTGTTTCCTGAGATTGAGTCTCTATGCTTTGTCTCCCTCTCTGGTTTTGTCTTCTTTTCATTTTTCCATCCCTTCCCCTATGACCCTCTGTCTTGTTTCTCAAATTCTTCATATCAGTGAGACCATAAGATAATTGTCTTTCTCTAACTTATTTTGCTTAGCATAATACCCTCTAGTTTCATCTACGTCACTGCAAACGGCAAGATTTCAATTTTTGATGGCTGCATAATATTTGTGTGTGTGTGTGTATACATAACACATCTTCTTTTGGATAGAGTATTCTTGGCTGCAGATTTTTTTCCAGCACTTTGAATACATCATGTCACTCTTTTCTGGCCTGCAAAGTTTCTGCCGGCAAAATATGCTGATAGCTTTATGCGATTTCCCTTTTCTCTGAAGCTTTCAAATTTTTTATTACTACTTTTTGCTTTTTTGATTACCATGTGTCTTGATGTGGACCTCCTTGCATTGAATTTTTGGGGACAATCTCTGTGCTTCTAGACCTGGGTATGTTTCCTTCCCCAGGTTAAGGAAGTTTTCAGCTAGTATTTCCTCAAATAAATTTTCTGTCCCTTATCTTTTCTTCTTCTGGGATCCCGATAATGTGAATGTTACTAGACTTTGATAGAGTCACCGAGTTCCTAAGATTTTTCTCAATTTACAAAATTTTCCATCCTCTCCTTTGCTCACCTTGATTACTTTCCTCTACTATCTTCTTTTCATTTCTCTGCTTCATCTATCCTGCTACTTATTTCATCAAGTTTATTTTTAATCTCATTTATTGTGTTCTTGATATCTGATTGATTCTTTTTTCTCTTTGTTAAGGGTCTCACTGATGTCCTCCACTCTTTTCTCAAGTCCAGTAAGTATCTCTGTGATAATTACTTTAAATTTTCTATCAGGTGTATTACTTAGGTTCTTTCATTTGGGACATATTTCTCTATCTCCTCATTTTGTTTAATTCTCTGTGTCTGTTTCTGCGTGTTAGGAAAGTCAGTTACATCTCTTGCTCTTCACAGTAATGGCCTTACGAAGAAGAGGTCCTATAGTGCCCTGTTCCCCAGAACCTTGTGCTTCAAGAATTGTCTCCTATGTGTGTTATATGTGCTCTATTATTGAGACGTGACCTCTTTTTCCTTCAGTCCAGTGGTTAGTAGAGGCTCTCTCTTCGCCTGTTATAGGCAATGCTTGGTCCCAGGCTGGGTGGGGTACGTTTTAACAAGGTATGTGGTAGTCTGCTTGCAAAATGAGATGTATCACTGTTGCTGCCAGAACTCAGGTCCCACAAAATGCAAGGGTCAGGAGACAAAGTGTTGGTGGGGTTTTCCCTAGTATTCCAAGGCAGGGAGACTGCAGTGCTCATACCAAGCTAAGTGTGACTGGAAAGGGCAGATCAGCTGAAGTGCAGGGATAGCACTTAGTGTAAGCAAGTTAAGCAGTGAATGTTGGTACTGTGCTGGTTATTGCAGCTGGCAGTGTGTTTATACTGGGGGGTAGGGGAAGGAAATGGCATGTGCCAGCTCCTTTGTTCCTGATATGGTGTCCCTGTGATCTCTGCTTCTCCAGGCCACACTCAGAGATGAGTAAATCACTCTCCCTCCTGTTTGCCCCCAATATTTTCCAAACTACTGCTTCCAGGCTGTAGCTCCACAGACTGTTGTGCTGTCTCTTTAAGGTTGGGGATTCCACTTCCTAATGTCCTCCTGGCTCTTCCAGAACCAAGCTGGCTGATTTTTAAAATTCTAGGCGGTAAGTCCCACTGGTTGTAGGAACTCACAAAATGCAGTTCCTCTTACTTTCAAAGCAAATGGTAATGGGAAATCATCTTCCCTGTGGGCTCACTGGTGTGAAAGTCTGTTCCTTGCCCTTCTCACCACCAGTTCCCTCCCCATCACAGACAGCTGCAGTCCATTTTGCTCTTGAATCATGTCTTTGCCCTTCCTACCATCTTTGATGTGGCCTATTCTGTATCTTTAGTTGTGGAGTTTGTTCTGCCAGTCTTCAAACTGTTTTCTGGGTTATTTATGCTGATGTGAGTGTTATCTAGTATTACTGCTGGGACAAGATGCGCTTAGGGTCCTCCTATTCCACCATCTTCCCAGTCAGCAATAAAGTATTTTTTAAATTAAGGAGTGTACATTTTTTTTAGACATAATGCTATCACACACTAAGGAGACTACAGTACAGTGTAAACATAACTTTTATATGTACTGCGAAACAAAAAAATTCATTTGGTTCTTCTTATTGTGATATTTCTTCTATTGCAGTGGTCTGGAACTGAACTCATAATACCTCCAAAGTATGCCTGTAGTTACATAAATTTTAACTTTTAACTTTTTCCCCCAACACCTCACTATCTTAATGCTCTTTATATTAACAGTTCACTTTTATTAGGTGAAGGGTTATCCATGAATATCTAATCCTGAAAAGCTGAGTAAGGGGGGGAAAGGCATCTGTTCACCTATGTGAAACTCCAAAGGTGTCCTGATTTGCTTTGATTCGAGTCATGTTTTATACTAATACTCTGGATTTCCTGAAACTCATCCCTTCTAACCCTGTGAAATTAACCCACTGTCTTAGTCACCAAACCTAGCTGTCTATTTTTCCTCAATATGTTACATTTTAAAAATGGTCATTTGTCCCCATCTATACTTACTCCATGTGTCTACAAACATATGCTTAACCAAACACTTTATTTAGTAATTTTAAATCTATGCATTTAGAGACTATGTCTTACGTTAGTACTTTCTACGCTTTTCCCTCCAGTCTGCATTCTGTGTCTAAAGCTATAGCAATAGGAGAGGAAAAAAACTTCTGGATCACACCATCAAACCCAAATGGATCAACAAACGTTAAATATGTCCTTCTAGTTAGATATCTAATTCATTAACAACTCATCACCAAACCACCTAAGAGTGCCCAGTAACTAAAAAGTATGATAGGGATCCCTTGGATTTCCTCACAATTACAAGACAATAGCATCATCTGAGTATCTTAACCTGCAAAAAACACTATGCTATGTGTTAAAGACATAACAAGTATGTAAGACATGGTCCTTGACGTCCCAGAATAAACAGTTTAACCACAGAACACCCTCTCATCCCACACCCACCATATTCTCCCATCTTGCCTATCCCCCCAATGAGTGAAAAACACATATAACATCATTTGTATAAAGTTTAAAAACAAACTAAATTGAACAGTGTACTGCTTAAGGATACAAACAAGGTAAACCTATAAAGACAGACAGGAAATGATAAACCGAAAATTCTATTTCTGGGGAGGGAGAGGATGTAATCAGGAGGCACACATACAAGGAGCTTTAGGGATATCAGTAAGGTTTTATTTCTCAAGTTGGGTGGCACATTCAGAAGTGATCACAGGGTAATCATTTTACCATAGTGCTTTATAACATATAAAGAATGTAAGTAACATACTTTACATATACTTCATAAAAATTTTTAAAGAAAACTATTAACTATATTGCATAATAATGCAAATACAAATAAAAATGTGCAATTGCTTATAAACATGAAAATACCCAGACACATGTGAAAGTTAGGAAGTAAGGGTAAAACAAGTAAACACAAAATATATATGTTTTAAAATACTCGGATTTAGGGACACCTGGGTAGCTCAGTGGGTTGAAGCCTCTGCCTTTGGCTCAGGTCATTATCCCAGGGTCCTGGGATGGAGCCCCTCATTGGGCTCTCTGCTCAGCGGGGAGCCTGCTTCCTCCTTTCTCTCTCTCTGCCTGCCTCTCTGCCTACTTGTGATCTCTGTCTGTCAAATAAATAAGTAAAATCTTTAAAATAAATAAAATATTGATTTAAAAAATATATTTGAATACTGGAAAAGCCTGATACATAAATCTTTTAGAGTACAGACAGCTTCCATACAGTAGTGTGAATGGAAGCAAGAATATGAGCATTAGGGAATAAAGAAATGGAAACAACAACAAAACAACAAACACACTGGCAATAAAACAGAGACTGTTAGGATAGAGTGGGATGGTGTTCCAGGAACATGATTTCTACTGAAATATAAAAAGCAACAGCTGAGGAGAAATACATTTGACTAAGGGAAGGCAAAGTAAGGTCAAGATACTATCTCTTCAGGAAAGTGTTTAAGGAAACCTGTGGTAAAGGCAGGGGACATTGGAGTTGGGACTATTATGAGGGCCAGAGGACAGTAAGATAATAGTAACAAGAACTACTCTTGACTTTTCTTGCCTCAACCAGTTCAGCTAAGATCTGAAGCTTACTTAAGCAACAGAAAGCCAACACTTGCTCCCTTGATATAGGCTACCTCTCGAAATGTAATTCCCCAAGAGCCCAATCACTTTTTGTTGGTGATACCACTAAGTGTACTAAGAAAAGGGACTGAAGCCAGAATTGGGCAGATTAGCCAGGTACCAGAGTTTGAGAGTATCTGTTTTTCCAGTTCTACCCTCTATCTGGGTCACAAGTGCTAGTGGTCTAACCACAGAATGTACGTTCAAAAAGTCAGAGTCTATTTTGTTGATTCATGACAATTAGGTTTCTAATTGGGAAAATTAGGCTTTTCTAGGCTGGGAAAAGAAAGCTACTGATTCAAACATTTTAAAATAAAGGTCTAGAATATATTCTCAGATGAATCTGTTTTTCATATTACCTTTAAAGCATAGATCCCTGGGACGCCTGGGTGGCTCAGTTGGTTAAGTGGCTGCCTTCGGCTCAGGTCATGATCCCAGCGTCCTGGGATCGAGTCCCACATCGGGCTCCTTGCTCGGCAGGGAGCCTGCTTCTCCCTCTGCCTCGGCCTACCTCTCTGTCTGCCTGTGCTCGCTCTCTCTCTAACTAATGAATAAATAAAATCTTAAAAAAAAAAATTTTTTTTTTTTAAAAAAGCATAGATCCTTGAAAAACAATGTAAAATCTACATGTGCTACTTAGATAACTTAAAATAGCAAACCACTGCTATCTCAAGATTAAATTCAATTCAAACATTCATAGATATCCTGCTGTATAGAAAACATTGTGTTTCTGGGAACTCAAACATTAGATGTGATACCTTTCCCCAAAAAGTTTTTTTTTTTTTTTAAGATTTTATTTATCTATTAGAGAGAGAGAAAGAGCGAGCACAGGAAGACAGAGAGGCAGGCAGAGGCAGAGGGAGGAGCAGGCTCCCCGCCGAGCAAGGAGCCCGATGTGGGACTCGATCCCAGGACGCTGGGATCATGACCTGAGCCAAAGGCAGCCGCTAAACCAACCAAGCCACCCAGGCGTCCCTCCCCAAAAAGTTTTTAAAAAACTAATGTGAAAGAAAAAGTTGTAAGCAGTGGTAATATATCACAGTAAGATATCCAACTATAATGAGTTAAAAATAATGTACAGGGGCGCCTGGGTGGCTCAGTGGGTTAAAGCCTCTGCCTTCAGCTCGGGTCATGATCCCGGGATCCTGGAATGGAGCCCCATATCGGGCTCTCTGCTCGGCAGGGAGCCTGCTCCCCACTCTCTCTGCCTGCCTCCTCTGACTACTTATGATCTCTGTCTGTCAAATAAATAAATAAAATCTTTAAAAAAATAATGTACAATAAGAAAAATTAAGAAGGAAGATTAAGTATGACTAGAAGCATCTTATAAAAGACAAGCATTTTGTGAATCTTGGTAGGAGAAAGGCTTTTGATAGAGAAGATGTACCATATGAGGGAAAAAAATCAAGAAAGTAAAGAACATCTTTAGGAACTAGCCAATACAGAGAATGAACAAGGATCTACTAAACAGGAAAGCCTGAAAAAATAGTCAGGGAACAGAAAACAGAAGACCTTGAATGTCACAATAAAGCATTAACTTTGTTTTCTAAAGGTAATAGAGAACCATAAGGTTCTGAAGAAGAGTTATGTGATCCAAATTGAAATGCTACAGAGTTAGGCTTCAAAAGACAGGACAAGGAAGATACTAGTAATCTATATAATGATCCTAAGGAAAGATGATGAAGGTCAGAACTAGGACAGGAGAGATGGAATGGAAATGGAAAAGTTCTACAGAGGCAGATACATGAGACACTGCAAAGATAGAGGCCTTGGCTAACAATTAGACACATGGAGGGAAGGTACAGGAATAAGATAATAGTGACAAAGTTTTTACTCAGAGTTTACTTATTTTTTTTTTTGAGATTTTATTTATTTATTTGACAGATCACAAGTAGGCAGAGAGGCAGGCAGAGAGAGAGAGGGAAGCAGGCTCACCGCGGAGCAGAAAGCCTGATGCGGGGCTTGATCCCAGGACCCTGAGATCATGACCTGAGCCAAAGGTGGAGGCCTAACCCACTGAGCCACCAGGGGCCCCTTTACTCAGCTTAAAGTTAACTTTTCTATCCTTAGTTTATTTTTAAGAAGTT